>CM075853.1:11103200-11160700 GCA_037975125.1 Latrodectus hesperus
TCTTAGAAGTGATCAACGCAAAACACACAATAAAGTAAAGACACCGAAATTGAAAAAAAAAAATGCATCTCGTATTAACAACATTTTGAAAGAACAGTTATGAAAGCAAGGACTGGTAGTCACCCATGGAATCTTCCAAACTCTTAAGAAATAAATGTTATAAGAAAAAAGTTACATGCTAATTTCTCCATTATTTTAGTACTAATTAGACATGTAAATGTGCCAGACAGTGTGTTACATATAAAAATGTATCGATTGAGCATCATGCATTTACATTTTTGGAATTTTTCTTTGTTGTAATAAAAATTTAAATTGAGCGGCGTAATCATAGTCTCCACTGAAACAACAGAAACATCCACTTTATAATTGATATCCATACAGAACACTAATTGGAAGTCTATCATTCCATGGGAGTAGATCTAGACCAGACATAGCTTTGTCTGTCAACATCATGTCTTAATTTAACAATGTCTACTTTTACAAGCAATAGCTTATAGCTTTTAATTATTTAAAATATGTATTGCAAATAAAAAACATAAAACTATTTTATCCATTGTTCAAAATCATAATTTAGTAAGATTTTTTGACGTTGAACTAGAGTTATACTTTAAATAATTGACATTCAACTAGTGGGTATATCATATTTTTTTGGAGACATTCCTTTTACATGGAAATCGTCTAAGAAAAAATGTATGGCATCGAGATGTCTGGAATATGAATTTATTGCTCTGATTGAAAATGTCAAATATTCAATTTAGTTTTCAAGAGTAACAAATGAGTTTAAACTTATAACAAAATGATAAACCATTACAGTTTTTTTGATAAAAAAAAGTTAAGAATCTGTGAAAGCAAAACATATACATATTAAATATCAGTTAATTCGTGAACTTTTAAATGATGGATTAGTTGTACATAAATATGTGAATTCAAAAGTAATTTCGAAGACTTTTTAAATAAATATTTATTAAAAGATAAATTTATAAAATTTATTAATCGAATATATCATAAATTGAATGCGGTCGTGGGGACGAGTGTTGGCAATTGAATAAACTTCGGTCTTATTAATGTAAAGTCATATGTAAATTTTAATAATAAATATTGAATTTTAATGTAAGCACATGAACATCTGTAAAATATAATTATTTAAGGTGCACTTAGCTTTATGTTTCAAAATGTGTGTGACAGGTAAATTGCCACTCATGCTCTGTATTTTGTTTAGTTTCAATTTTAAAATGCTTTTAATAAATGTCTTTTCTAAGCCTAAGAATTGTGTGTGCTGTATTCCTTTTAAAAAATTATTTATGCATACATCTACCTAATTTTTCTGTGTTTATACTTTGCACGTCTTCACGCAGACAATTTACAAATGTAAAATTAAATAACTGTAACTAAAATGAAAGTATTAATACATGCAAGTTATTTCTGTAAAAATTTGACGCATAGATATTTTTTTAAAATTTCAAATAATGTGTTGTTACAATAAATTGTAGTAGTGAAGAGAATTTGATTTAATTTATTCAAATGTTGCTTTTAATTTATATTTAAAAATTGCAATAAGTTTCCATGGAATCCATTTTTCAGAAAATAAGTTTTATTATTAATATATTAATAAGGAATAAAACTAAAAGAATTCAGAAAATATAATAGGACAAATATTTTACAGCCTTTTCTGTTTTTTGAAAACAAAGCTAACTCAAAAATTATCCAATATAAATGATACTCAAATGTCATTTTAAGGGAAAGCTTTAAAGCTCAGATTTTGATGCGAAATTAAATCAATGCCCTTATCTAATCTAATTTCCTTTTTCTGTAATAAAAAAGAGAAACTGTATTTTGTTGTATATTCTATTGAATCAATAGTTCAAAATTGCCATTAAAGTATAAAAATCTCTTGTTTGTAGTATATAATAACCCTTCAACAAAATTAATATAATTTACTGTAATGTTGCATTTAAAATTAGTATTTTTTTGTGAATATTAATACCTTGATACTTTCCTGTCACATCATATGTGATTAATTTTAAAAATATATTCTTTTATCTTGTTAATTATTTTTTGGGAACTCTAATTATTTTTATCTCTGATTTATTTTAAATAAAATTTAAAAAAATTAGCATAGATATTTCATGTTTACATACAATATAATTCATATTATTACTGTGGGAACTTCTGAAAGATAAGAAATATATTTTTTAATAACTGGGATTTAAAAGCATAATGCTAGTAAACTGCTAGTAAACTGCTAGTAATTAGTAAACTGTATACTGAATAACAAATAAATTTCCTCCCACCCTGCCTAGTTGTCAGCTGGCTTGAATGTGGATGTGGTCCTGGGTTCGAATCCCAGTTTGGGTGTGGATGTACTTTTTCTGTCTCTCTCTTCAGTCTTGGTCTTTTCCTTGTACGAATGGGTTGTGAATGGTTGCTCATCCTATAAATGTGTACTTATTGCATGTGTTTACTGAGGAACTCTAACTCCACACAAAAATACAGTTCAGTTGTAGAAATGGAGCAGCGTATTCGATATTGCCAACCTAGCTGGTGCAAGGCAGCAATAATAATCAAATAAATCAACAAAGCATTGATTTTCTTTATAATTATATTTTAAACATTGTAGAAATTTCCATATGTATATATTAATTTTATGCATAACAATATAAATATTAATTCTGGGAAAAATGAATTTACTAGCATTAGTTACATGAAAAGAAGAAGAGTTTAAACTGTGCAAATGTGCATTTCAGCACAACTGAATGCAGCAGGAGAGATAAACGATGCTTGAAATATTGCATAAATAAAACGTTATGTTGTGAATTTTTCATTCGGAAATCGCTTTTTAAAATCGAAATTTTTTTAATAGATTGCGTTACGCCTCGAAATTGAAAATATGTAGAGTTATGTGTCGGAATTCAATAAAAGTAAGATAGTTAATTATCAAACATGTATAAATAACTTTTGATTATATTACTCACACTGGTCAAAGTCCAACCGCTATCATACGAATATGATGTTAATAGATTGCTGAGCGTCACACTGATCTCAATGGAAGATTAAGATTACAAAGTAAAAATAATTTGAGTTAATAAACAAATTAATAAAAATAATTACACATTAAGATTACAAAGTTTCGAGAAAGTAAAAATAATTTGAGATTGAACTTGAGAAACCATACAGCGGTAAGATGAATCACTAAGCAGAAAATGGGGCTGTTTGCAGTATGTCCAGTATCTTCTCGTATAATGTGATGAAAATTTGATCCCACGTTAGTAAACATCGTAAAGACTTTGTCATTTTACAGCATTTTAAGTTTTACCATATCAATTGCTTTTAGAATTGACCTTTCACAGATAATGGGCTATATTCCCATGTTGTGAAAGTGGAAATCTGGGAACTTTAGAAACTCCCATGCGCATACTTCAACAGTCGTGTATGAAGAAAGCAAAAGTGCAACAGCCATACCATAATATCAACAATGGTTTGACTTATATTTGGGAACCATAATGGTTTGACTTATATATGATAAATGGAGAATGTTGTCCTACCAATACTACATGGAGACAATTCAGTTTGGAGCATTCCTGACTGTCAGCACGGCAATCATTATTTCGGAATTGATTGGCAATGCAAAAAGCCTATTAAGGGTGAATCTGTTAAGCTCAATGACAAAGATAAATACAAGCGCTGCGAAGATGATAATCGGGAATAGTATATGCGCACCCCTCTTCTGATGTATGCGTAGTCTCAGCCCCACATCCGATAAAATGTTAAGCTTGTTATTTCCCTTTTTTATATTATTCTGATTTTTCTATCTGTCTAATGTGTATATCGTAATAAATATTTTTATCCTATAAAGTAATCCATTTCTTTTGTTTGTTTGTGTGAATCATTCATTAGATTAAGTTTAAAAATCATTCATTGGCTTGAGTTGAGATTATTATATGGGATACCTGCAGATATACTTATGGTATCTATTTCACATTATTTAATCTGACGGTATTAAGTGCTTCTGCTATGGTTTTGATTAATAAGAATGGATTTCACCAGCGTTATCTAGAATTAAGAAAAAAATTATTTTTTGCTTTTACTCAACAAGATATTATAGATGTTGAAATCTTTTATGAAGAGTTCACCAAAAAGTGTAGTATGTTGAGTTCAAAAGACACAAAATATTTTGCATAAAAAATTGTGAAGATGTAAATTGCAATAAGGAATATTAAATAGCACAAAAATATTATGAAAATGTATTGGAATATAAAATCAAAATGAATAAATTTAAGAAAAAATGAAATGTGAAATTGCTGATATCCCAGAAGTGAATAAAGCTAACACAACTGTCCTTTATTTTGTGATTTTTTTTTCACTGAAGAGAAACTACTTGAAATAGAATTTGATAGTGATTAATAAAAAATGGTTGAATATTTGATGTCAATTTAGAAACATCCATGAAAATTCCAGAGACAAATTTCTCTACATAGTTCCATCCAATAAACCAGGTTCTATTTCAACGATGAAGTAGAAAGTTTTTCAGCTACAAGCTCATTTATGAGACATGTGTGACGAATATTTAAGGCTGGTTTGGAAATGATAACATTTTCATACAGTTAATTTGTATTTATTGCTCAAGTTATATCTTTTATTACATTTGAGAATTTCTAAAGTTAGTTATAATAAACTAGTCAACAATCAGTTTACTGTTTTTTACTACTGAAAAAGAAATTACATGTTCCTGAGTCTATATGGCTAACGAACGACAAATTCACTCCTTTATTTTCATTTGTAGAATGCTTAACTGACCGTTATTAGTGACTTTTTTGGGCCTGTATTTCATAGCAAAGATTTTCTCTCGAGGGAGGGTTTAATATTAGAAATAGACACTTTCTTAGAAATATACACAGTTCCTTTTCTATATTTAGCTGAGATCTAGATTCTGTCTTCAAAGAAGCCACCGCAGAAAATCCAGTTTCACAAAGGTAAGATGTTGAAAATGGTAGCAGAATGCGAAATGCCTTTGTTATTAGTGCAGAAAACTCATCATCTACTCCTGCCCAAAATTCAAAGAGTGATTTATTACTCAATTGTCTTTTGGTTTCGCAGCTTGCCATGAAGTCTATGAAGGTTTCTTCCTCTTCAATGGAGAGTCATTCGAGAGTATTTTGAAATGGATCCCTCACCCACTTGTAACTTATATAAGTTTGTAGTCAGCAAGAAAGTGCTTATTAAAATTGTTTTTACTTGCATTGCTAATTGATTACAAAAACAACTTCAGCTCTGTAAGTTTTAATAAAATCATTCAAATTTGCAAACATTATTAAGTTGTATGGCTTTAAATTTCTGATCCACAATTCCAATTTCCTACAACAAGCATTAACTTTATCACTTGTATCCAATATATGTGTATTTGTTCCTTGCAGTTTAAGGTTCAAGTTATTTAATTTCTCAAATATTTCGACCACACACTGCACATTAAGCTCAATTTCAACACAAATAAACTATATCGAAAACTCTCAGCTTCCGGTCTGTTTTCCTCTTCTAGGAAAACGGCGATTACTTCTCTTAATTTATCGACACGTTACAAAAATTTCCCACGTGATAACTATATTGCATTGCAATAAAACAATAACGTTGAATGTACTGCACCCATGTCTTGTACAAATTGCGGAAAAGATTCTTGATTTCAGGGGTCTTATTTTTATATAATTTACTACGTTTACAACCGTAGTTAACACAATATTCAAACCAGGACTCATTTCTTTGGAAGCCAAAGCTTTTCTGTGGATCATGCAATGTGTCCAGACGCACTGTAGCGATTTTTGTTTCACAAGTACTGGAATACTTTGGAATCTTCCGGACATAGAACGAGCACCATCGGTGCATATTCCGATGCAAATTTTCCATTCTATGTTTGCCTCGTTCACAAAATCATTTAAGATAGCAAATAATGCGAGTGCTTTTGCTTTGAGTTCTATTGGTTTGCTGATTAATAATTCTTCTACTACTGACAAATCATCACAAAATCTAACATAGGCAATGAAATGAGAATATTTATTACTATCTGTTGCCTCATCGAGTTGTATTGCAAACAATTTGCCACGTTACTTCGACAAAAGCTGACACTCTACATATTCAGCTATATCAGCAATTCAACGGGCAACGATATCATTTGAAAGAGGTATAGGCTGCAATTGTTTGGCAAAATTATCTTCAAGCATAATTTCTACAATCTCAATTGCGGCTAGCAAAATAAGGTCTTCACCAATGGTGTGAGGCTTTTTACATCTGGCTATTTTATATGAAACTTTGTAAGAAGCAATTAAAGCTTTTTCACCCACAGACAAAGTTTTTTTAAACTATGATTTTTGCTTTTCATATGATTTTAATTTTAATTCGAAGAATTCTTTGGGTTTGTTTATGTAATCACTATGAAGCATTTACAAATGTCGTTTAAGTTTATTAGTTTTCCTGCTGTCTGCAGCCAACATTTTTGAGCTAATGATACACAGAGGATTTTCTTCTTCATTTACTTCAGTACTAGTGAACCCAAAATTTAAGTATTCTTGGGAATATTTTCATGATTTTATTTTCGGAACCAGGATCGTCTTTATACTTGTTGATGCTTGTGTATTGTCTAATGTTCACTTACACCCGCTTAAAAATTTATCCATAAATCTGCATAAGTCTACTGCCAGGAATATTTAATACGGAGAATTGCAATTACACGAAAATATACATAAAACATATATATTCAGAATAGATTCAATAGCGATAGAAGGATCGATTCGAATGAGATGGTCTGGAATTGAAATTGGCGTCATAGAACTTTCTCCTTCTCTCTATGTGAGAAAGCATTTGTTCACATCTGCGCACGCTCTCAACTTAACTTTTAAGCTGACCAGACAAATTCCAGACAAATCGAAACTTCTCACGAAACCGTGATAATGCCCAACATGGTGGGACACAAGAGCAATAAAAAGTCTTAGGATTCTTGTCTTTTTAATGCTGAGGATCAGTGCTGCAAAATGTCAATAAATTTCCGTTTTCTTGCTAATTTGTAAAGATTAAAATTAAAGTTGTAGTGTAGGTTTAGAGGCAAAATACTCAAAATGCATTATTAATTTATTCATTTTAATGTATGCGGTGGGGAGGAGGGGCGTGATGAGGAGGGGCCTTAATCAATACAAATATTCTTAAAATGCTCTGGCTTTCATGATCGCTAGATCTTTCACCAATGAAAAATATCTAGCCATGGGTTGCTGAGAAAATGGCCCACCATCTCTCTCTAGCTACTACTGTTGAAGACATACGGCGTAGACCTGAAATACCATAAAATAGGTTGCCCGTTTCGGTCAATTAAGCTCATTTCGACTTCTAGCTTTAATGGGTAAAGGTCTTTTAGTGTTTTCTGGTGATTTTTTTAAATTCGTATATTTTATTTTGCTTCAAAGGACAAATAAAATTTAAATGACAGATATATTGCACAGTTTTCAAACTATTTTATGCATTACATGCAGCAAAAATACAGAAATGAAGGAAACAATTATTAAATATTTAATTTTAAATCAAATTTCAGAAACTGGAATTTTTTACTGTGACAAAAATACAGTTTTAACGTTTTGGTTAATATGCTATAAATTCCATTAATAGATGTTATGCAATGGATTAGATATTTTTGTGACTATATACCATAAGCATATTTATGTTATATTTTTCTTTTCTGCCTTCAGAATCAATGTTTTGCTTCTTTCAACATTTAATTATAATTATTTTGTTTTGAATCTAGATATACTAAGAATATGTTGTTTATTTTCTATTATTATTAAAAGTTATGAATTTCTAACTTAAATTACGAAATTAAAGAAGCTAACAGTACATTTTCCTGATAATGTAGTTGTGTTGTAGGACAAACAATTTTTTTATTTTATTTAAATTCATTAAATTTTAAGTATTATAGGTATTAGTATCCACAATGCAATATACATCAAGATTACTTTGAAAATCTTGAACTAATTATATATCATTATTCTATTTATTTAAATGCATGTTGCTTAATAATGCAGTATACTAATATATATATATATATATATATATATATATATATATATATATATATATATATATATATATATATATATATATATATATATATATATATATATATATATATATATATATATATATATATATATATATATATATATATACATATATATATATATATATATATATATATATATATATATATATATATATATATATATATATATATATATATCATATATATATATATATATATATATATATATATATATATATATATATATATATATATATATATATTCAAATGTATCTTACTTTTGCATTCGATGTTAACGAAACTTTCAATGTTCTGAGAAAGCCAGAGAAAAAAAAAAAGAATCAAGTAAATTACATTTTTGTTTTCATGAAGCTGATTTTCATATTATGTTTCTTGCGTTTCTTGCATCATCCATTTTCTACTGCATTTTAAATCAAAAAAAAAAACATACAGGAGTTGTTTTATTTTCTTTATATATATATATATATATATATATATATATATATATATATATATATATATATATATATATATATATATATATATATATATATATATATATATATATATATATATATATATATATATATATATATATATATATATATATATATATATATTCGACGCGTTTGTTTCAAAATATGTAAGTGGCTATACGATACTAAAACAAACTCATATTACAGAGTGAAATGCAAATTTCATTGCCTATTGGCCTATATATCTATTTTAGTTTTGAGAGAAATATAAAATATTCTCTATTTTACTGATCACACTTCAACAGAATAAGGAGTTGAAACAATTATTTTAGGTTAGTTTAATTAATGTATTTATAAAAGTACCATTCCAGTTTAATTTGTACCATTGCATATTATGTTTTTATTAACTGTTTTATGCAATAAAATAATTTATATGAAGCATATAATTCAAAATTATATTCCAAAAAATTATAAGGAAGTTAAATTACACAATATAAACGTTTAAATCGTAATATACTTTAATTAATTCATTAGAAAATTGAATTTTCTTCGATATGCAAGCTCAAAATTATGATAAAAGTTTTAAGAAATTAATTTTAAATTTTGTGTCATATTGCTGTTTAAGTATTTAGTAATATTTACTTTTTGTTAATTACTTCATTGAAATTTAAGAGGCTGATATGAATTAAATTGAAAATTAAAAAGAATACTTTCTATATTACGTCAAATAATATTATTTTTTATTTTTGTTATAATTGCAGATACATAAATTCTAAAAGAAACTAAGCCATGTATGCACATTTGTATATAATATGCATATACTAAAACTTGATTTACATTTTATTTTTATGGTAAAACTATAATTTTTAAGTTATTGTGACTTTCTAAGTGAGCTCTATCCATATTTACGTATACCTAGATTCACCAAAATATTGTGTTTTAAAGCAATGGAAATTAACATATTTGAATGGTCGTGTTAGAATACGGCATTCGCTGATGCTATGGGAAGCCTCGGTTATTTTATGGAAAGCAATAACTGATGACCAACGTTATCAGTTATGACTTTATGTAATGACAATGCTGCTGTCCACTCAAGATAAAATTAACATTTAGTTATATAAAATGATGTTATACAAAATTTTACAAATGTAGTGCTGATTGTTCATTGAAACGCAATAGGTACGGATGGCATTCGGGAGTGAAATCTAATACCACCCGATGTAAAACATCAGGTGACAATGCATAACGTCACCCGGTGTTAAGCTGCGGCTTAAGTATTTCAACATTGTGTCTCGGAACTCGAAACCAAATATCGCAGTGTTGCAAGCACAAAAGGGGTCATTTCTTTCCATTGTACATGTCTGTCAATTATCCTATCATTGTTTGCATAAATGTTCATCATTTATCGAATTATTTGTTGGGAAAATGCTAGTGACTTTGAGTCAATAGCAAACGATGCAATGGACTTTTTGTGGATCTTCCACTCAAATACGATGACGTTGAATGCTACAAGTGGACATCGAATGACATGCAACAGAGTGAATGTGATATATTATGATGCGTGATATGACTGATTGATCTATTATTGCAATGAGAAAGAAATGACTATCGTCACTCGTTGGGTTGAAACTGCGAGGAATATCAGTTTCACCAGTCTGTCACTCTGACTTGCATCTAAAGATTGCAAATGCTCATCACTGTTGCTTCATCACTGTTGCTTTGATCTATTGCACATGGTCAGATATCTTTGCAATCCATATAAGCCTTTACATGCTTGAAAGATGCTTGATAATTTTTACAGGCTATAGTTAAACAGCTTATACAAAAAAACTAAAAATTCAAAACTGGTACTGCAAATCGTCAAACTCTTTAATCTTCACATAAGCCTTTCAGGTAAGACTACTGTCGTGGTATCATATGCATTGTAATGCTACTAATTTATTATAAATCATGGCCTTAAATTGAAATTCACATGATTTTTAGTAATCAGAAGTGTAATTATATTTTTAAAGATTTGAATTTATTATACTTCTCGATATTAATATTAATTCGTTAGAAATTATCTAATTACAAATATTTATACATATCTTTAAAATGTAGATAATTATTTGAACGATAAAAATTACCTTGATATTTATTGCTTTAAAAATATGCATATATACCAATCGTTTCCAAAAAAGTTCAGAGAAATAAAATATAAAATATGAGATAGAGCTGTTTCAATAAATTCAAAATAAAGAAAAATGGAAAATATTATTTTTTTAAACAAAGTAAATAATTTTTGGACAAAATACATGATATTTCTGTTTCTGAAGTAAAGATAGGTTTTAAAATATAATAAAAGTAATTTGAAGATTAAAACAATGATGAATTTTTATAAGCTTTAAGGACATGTTATTTGGGATCAGTAATCAGTTCGAAACTTAAAAACAATCCAAAATCGAAAGAAGAAAAGCTGTAGTGAGAGGAAAATTTCTTCTTTTGTAATTTAAAACATTATCTTTAAAAGTTGAATAACCACATCAGAGTTATATAATTACTATTTTTTTACAATGTTATAAAAAGCTCTAGTATTTATTTAATGGTGGTGGAAATTGCAAGGATTTTAAAAGTAATTCATGACATATGAAAATGACGTTTTCAAAAATACACATAAGTAACTCTTCCAGAAGTGGTCCAGGATAATATTTATGTTAGAAATGTTTACCTCTCATAAAAAATGTATTTCAATTTTATGTTCGTGTTTTGTTCGTAATTGTCTTACTACATAGTTGACAAAAAAATCTGATTATAAATGTATAAGTCGCTGCGATATCCATCAGAAATTACTGAATGTAACCCGTTGTGCTGCTATTGTTTCTTATTTCCGTGGCCAGCAGTGCTAAATCAGGTCCATGAGTTCTTTCAAGTACCAATTGGAATCTTGAACCAGGTCTTGCTTGGTAAATCCCAGACAAGATAAAATATGACCAGGGGAGGCTTGTGCAGAAGAGTACCTTGAGTAGATTTTAAGGTGTCTATTGCCTCCTACAAAAGTCATTGATGACTGGTGACCACTAATGAAACAGGTAAGAGTAGTTTGATCTCGTCTACTGATGCCTTGAACTAAGGAGCCACCAGGACAATTACTCTGATATCACGGGTGTACTGGTGGAACGATCCAAATGACTTTAACTGGGTGAATTTTTCATGGGTGTGGTGTAGGGCAGCTTCTATGGTCTGAGACCTGGAGCAACAACAGTAGAAGACTAACTTGTCTCTAGAGCATACAGACATATGGAGTGGCCTTCAAGCTTTTGGAATCCCTACCAGGAGAATACATTACCGACATACTTCGCCCAGTCTTTCCATTGGAACGCCGTAGCCATATTTCCAATCATGTCCATCGGAGTGAATATTTGAGAATGGCTCATGGTTTTTCCATTGGAATCCGAGAATATTTTCATTTATATATAAAAGTTCATTTCAAAAGGGAATTTAAGATGTAAATATTAAAATATCTTGAAGCATACTTAAACGTTTGATTGTCCACTACATTGTGTAAATTACACAAAAATCCACACAACAGTGTAAAAACTTTCAGTGAGGAATGATTCCTCGGTGAATCCATTTTCTGTGTAAGCTAAAACAGAAATATATTTTTAATTTGAGGTTATCGCTTAATCATTATTAACATAGTTTTTCTGGAGAATGTTTTCCGTTGAAAATTTTCTTATTTTTAATTCTGCCCCGAATTTTGATTGTCCCATTATGTTTACTTTTGTTAATGTTATGTAAGCATAAAAATATAAGAATAAATACATTATTCTGATATTAAAGAAATATAAATCACAAAATGTAATTACATTAAATCGGGTAAATTTCGTTTTAGGAGTGTATGTGTGGATGCAAAATTAATATATTATAATTTTATATTTTTAAATAGTACTTTACTTAAATGATAAGCACAAATATCAAATGCTTACATAATATTTAATACAAATAAGATATTTTAATTTAAAGCCACAGATATTAGAGGCTTTAATAGTTCAAATTAATGTATTACCAATAAACTAAAATATTTACTTAATGCTAAAATGCTTCAGGTTTTGCTTAAATGGACTAAAGATAAATAATTATTGAAAAGTTAAAAAAAAAACATTAAATCATGCCAAAATCCATAATGATTTTAATTTGAAGTTTTATCCCCTAAGACATATATTGATCTGATTTATTCTGCACAAAAAATGATATAATAATTTTTATATTTTAAGAAATAAAAGGAATTTTAATGTTCCTTTATTCTTAGATATTTAATGCAATTGCTTAGGAAAATTATTAGAATCTGAAAGATTGTAAGAAACCAATCTATTTTCATTTCATTAAAATTAAACATTTTTTCTCCGAAGAATTATTTTCTTAGAAAAACACTTTATTTTTACTTGTAAATATTTTAACAGTTTTATTACAGAGACATGGAAATAAAATTATGAGGATATTTGAAACTACTTTCGTATCAAATTTTTATTTATTTTCGCATCTATCCGGCTATGAAAATGAATGAAATTGTGTTTAATGTTAGAACAATAAAATTATGCATACATATATATATACATAATTTTACTGTATATATATATATATATATATATATATATATATATATATATATATATATATATATATATATATATATATATATATATATATATATATATATATATATATATATATATATACATACATATATATATAATAAGATGATACATAGGATAATAAAATCTCGTTTGAATGTATTTTATTACATATTTCATCTGAGAAATAAAATTTAACAATATATTTCTAGTTTTAGTACGAAAAACAATTATAATTTTTATTTTCTTAAAAATACTGGTATATGATTTTGCATGAATCGTAAAGTAATCAGTTATTAGTTATTCTATTTGTTTGGTAAATTTAAATTCACTGTTGTGTATCTCTCTCTCTCTCTCTCAGTAAAATTAAATAAATATGTGTTTACATTGTTTTTTGTTGTTAATAAAATAATTCAAGCACAAATGTTTATGAAAACAGAACAATCCAAAACGAAAATAAGTTACATCCCATACATTTAATACTTTGCATTATATATTTACTTTATGATAAAATTAAAATATACCGAGGAAAAATCGAGATATTTTTAATCAGATTTATAACATTTATTTATCATTAATGAATTTAATAATTTTTTTTATCTTAGGTGTGCAATTTAAAGGTTTATAAAAGAATAAAAACGTTATTCTATTTTTATGAATTATTTTCATGAATAAATTTTACTTATAAATTTTACTTATATAATAAATAAAGGTGCTTATAAGAGAAAATAAACAAGTCCAAATATAATGCAAATTATAAATGTTTAAAATAGATAAAATAATTATGAATCAATATTAACCGTGTATAAATTAAGGTATAGTAAATTCATGTGCTTATCATTGGAAATAAAGCTTGTTTATTACTGTAATTGGTCTTCAATATAATATTTTCAATCATTACATACCAACATTCCAAATATTTCAATTTAAATGTTCAGTTACTATTTAAAGTTTCTTAACACACTAATAAAGACAAAAAAAGTTTTGCAAAAAAGTTTGATTTACTCTTAAACTATCTCACTCAAAAATTTGTAGAATAAAATCTTCTATCATAGAGCTAAGAAATCCAAGAAAAAATGTGCCTATCTAAAGTTGTCTTCAAATTTTTTTAATTTTTTTAAAAATATTTATTGCAAAAAATCATTTTTCTTATTTAGTTCTTCAAACAAATTAAATGCTTCCTTATAGCATGTAAAATATAGAAAAATAATAGATAATAAAGTTAGTAAAATTGTTTAAAAATATTCAACTATTTAACAAAATCAAGATAGTTTTATAAAAATTTGAAAAAAATAAGAAAAAATGTAAGATAGATAAAAAGTGTCTTCACTTTCTGCGTAGCGTAAATTGAAATGTTGTGGAAACATAAAAAATTCAGCGTAATGCAGAATTTGAATATGAAAAAGTATTTGGAATAAATCAGAACAAATCTAAATTCTAAAAGTATTTTTCCAATTTCCAAATTTCTTGCCGTATGTATTGAAATATTTGTAAGCTTTTTGACTAATGGAAATTTTCAGCAATTGAATTTGTTTCTTAGTCGCTTTTTTCTACAAAATATTTTCGTCCTTATTAAATGTACAACGATGAGGGAACAAAAAAAAAGTGTAAAATAAAAATGTAGTATTTTATTGAAATAATCTAAGAAAACGTATCTTCTATTTGAAGGAAGAAATAACTTCTGACCTTAAAAGTTAGAAATTTGCAGTATAAAGAAATAATGAAAACATGAAATACCAAACTCATATGTAAATATTTTTGTTACCAAAAAATAATTTATTTTTAGTGAAAGTCTCAATTATAATGCATCGTATATACGTTCATCTAATATACGTTTTGGAAAGAATGTAATAGAATGTAATCAGAAATAAAATAAAAGTAATTTTTGAAATTGTATGTTATAAACTACTAAAATAATGTGTATTAGTTAAAAAATACAGTCAGGGTATTCAAAAAATTTTGTAATTATTTGCTTGAACAGAACTATAATCAGATGCGTTTTTAACTATAAATTTCAGTACGTTAGAATAGTAAGAACAAATAAACAAAATTTATTTTATAAACCAATCCCAAATTTATAATAACTATAATTTTCTGATTAAATAAAATGATTGTTGAAGGGTAAATAAAGAGGAAAAAGTAAGAGAGAAAATGAAATAAAAGATGAGATAATGAAAAGGCATTTGTTATGATTAAAAAATAATTATTAAAATTTCCTGTAGATTTTCGCTGTTTATTTAGTTCTGTTTAATTTCCTAAAGATTGAATGCCTTCTTTGAACACATTTTTAATTTTATATTAATTGAGCACATTTTTTCATAACTTTTTATACGCTTAAGATTTTACATACATTTTAAAAGCTGACCAAAATATATCGAAACAATAAAGCACTTTTTGAAATTGGAATTAATTTCGTGTCTGAAAAATATTTTATAATATTTTTGAAATATATTTTTCTTTCTTAGTTTAAATATCTTTCTCTTCCAAGATTATTTTAATTTATTTTAGGACACTTTTGTTTCCTTTTCCTTTTATAAAAAAAGTCCTAAATTTTCATTTATCAATTTAATTTCTCATGTTAGTGAGAAGCTTGTATTTTTCAATGTATTCAAGTTTGAAATTTGCTTTATTTTTAAAATAGTCTATCTCGCTTTGTAATTAATAAAAGCCTAATTCATACCTCTTAAATTTCTCTGATTGCTTTACAATTTTGTTCATCAAAAATTTATGAAATTACAAAAATTTATGAAATAGTTGTATTAAAATGCCTTTTAAGAGGTAATCTAAGGTAACACACATCACCTAGAACCAAAACCTGTAAGCTGGTTTGTGACGTCACATTTGTGGTTTATGAGATTAACAAAATAGTTTCTATGACAGTCGTTATTGATTACATTGAGTGATTGTAAAGCGAACTTTAAGAAATATATTCAGTTTTAATTATGTAAATTATATTTATTAAGAATTATTAAAATGAAATGTCTGCATTTTGTTTCATATATTAGATGTTTTCTAAAACAAATTTGCGATTTATAGATAAATGTATTTATAAAACTTAAGTTCCATTACATAAACTTTTCATTTAAATGCTCAACCTGTGGGGCACGACTTCTTAAGGCATGTGAGCACACTTAAACGAGGGTGCGAAAATATTCAAGAAAAAATGTTATTTAAAAAAATTAAATTACTGGCTGGAAACACATTTACCTGCAATACAAAATTAAAATTTAATAACTTAAAAAGAAAGACCATTTAAGACACCTTTCATATTGATTTCTATTGAGGTTAATTGCGAATTCAATAAGTATATTTCTAAGTTCAACATACACAAAAACTGCACCAATGGTTAATGCTTGACAGATTTTCTCTACCACAAAGTTAATAAATAACCTTATTTTTTCAATTTTATTTTCCTCCATATTAGTATTTGATTGATAACTGACTTTCATTTATTGCCTCAAGCCCATTTTTACTGCAGCACAAGATCTTGGGAAAATTTAAACACAAATATTCCTTTTTAAGTAGTGTAGTTTTCCTGGAAATTTGACACAATACATCAAAAATAAACCATCGATATGTTAAGAAAAAATGGGATTGTTAGATTTTTATAGGAATAAGTATTAAATTTGTTAATATATCACAGTTAGAAGTTAATTTGTACCTCAATGTTACTTCTGTTTTATTATTTTGCATTTCATATATAGGAAAAATTATATTTATAATACTATGTCTCTTTCGTCTCGGAAAATTAATGAGTTTGATAGTCAATTAAGGTTTACAAACTTATGCTAATGAAAAATAAAAATAAATTCCCAACAATAATTTTGAATGTAGAACTTAATTACGTTACTTATCATATGTTAATTAAATTGTTAACAAAAGGAAATTAATATTAGAATCAAATTATTGTATATTTTATCATAAAATGATTATTTGATAAATAAATATTGTTATTATAATTTACTTATCATTATTACACTTAAATGATGTATAGCAGTTGATTACAAGCAATTTAAAGTTTACATGCATAGTGTAATCACAAAGTTTTATTAATGGATCAAACCTAAAATACTGATCATTTTCGTTTTAATAAAATTAATAAAAAAATTATACATAGATTAATAATTATAAAAACTAATAAATTCTAGATTTTAATTCGGGTTTTTGAATGATTCAAGAATAACTGCTTCAGAAAACATTAAATATTTTGTTTCTTAATATTGAAATATATATATATATATATATATATATATATATATATATATATATATATATATATATATATATATATATATATATATATATATATATATATATATATATATATATATATATATATATATATACATACATATTTAACGATTTTTTATGCGAATTAAAGTATCAAATCTATTTTTTTTTTTACATTTTTAGGTTTGTTTGTTTCCATGAGTATTATAGCATCTCTTTTAACAGTTGTTTAGAAATCAAAATTTTACGATTATTTATTTTTTTGCGAATCTTTTGATATTATTTGCTTACAATTTTATATGAAAACTGGATATGAATTAATACAGTATTAAAGCTTTTATATTGCAATCCAAATTCTTCAAACTTGATAATTTATCGAAAACTGTGATCTTGAAGTGTTAGAGTGTATTATAAATAAGAGTATAAAATTTAAATTTTGCATTTAAACACTAATTTGATTCATTTTGTCAGATAATCTTTTTAAAAGATATATAAAAGAAAGTTGAAGATAAGATGTAGGAAATAAATGCATTTCAGCAATAATAATCTCAATATGCATTTATATAATGTAAATGTAAATTGAAGAAATAACCTCTGAAGAAGAAAAACTTAATGAAATTTGCGAATTATGTTTTGAATTACGTCTTGAATTTTTTTTATGTTCAGTATTTTTAACAAAGATATTTTTAATATTGAGAATAGATTCTAATAAAAATTTAAATTTTAACGTTAATTTGTCTTCAGAAAAAGGAATTACTTAAATAAGATATTATTTATTCTTGAAGAACTGCAAATAATTAATATTCAATTAGGACTAAAACCACATATTAATCAAATTCATTTTTGACAAAAAAAGGTAATGAAAATATGGGTAGTCAAGAAATCACTCCAAAATGTAATAGAGTAATTATTGTGTGTATAATATCATATGCATAACAAGGATTAATGTTGATTCCAATGTTTTGCGTTATCAAAAAATTATAGGCCCTTTTATTTTTATGCCATTTGCTTCCTCTAGATGGCGGATCTCCGTTTATTTATTTAGTTTCTTGAAGTATCATCTATATTAATATTTATATTGCTTGATAATGCTTGAATTTCGGAATTTAATATTCACTGACAAATGCTATAGCTTTTTCTGTCGTAAGCTAAAAAAAACGTGTAATCTTCCAATACTGATGAATACCGTATATGACAATGATCGAGAAAGATTATTCAAAATTTAAAGTTGTAAATTTTTTTTTTGAAAAAAATGATTTGATGTTATCACTCGGTGATCTGCTACAAATTCGTCACATTAAGTATATAATAAGTTGATCAAAAAAGGCACGATTTATGATGCAGAAATTAAGCACGTTCAGTGAGAGCTTAACTTGAAACTCTCTGATGAGTTAGAAAAACTTTTTTAATGTAACTTTAGTATCATTTTAAAATAAATTACAAGGAAGAAAATTATTAATTATACTTACTTTTCTTACATAGAAAAGTAATTAATACTTTTCAATTATATGATAAAAATAATGATAAATTGCATATTACAAAAGAAAAATAAGATTAGTGCTTACACTCAAATTTTTTTATATTCCTGTATGAATTATAATAAGATTTTTTAGACCTTATTTTCCTAAAAAATTTTACAGGAAATTATTTTCCTAGATTAAAGAACAGCTAATTTAGACCTTATATACTAATTTGTAAAATAAGCAATTTTATACATTAATGAATTTAATAAAAAGATGTTTCACCCATAAAAACAGACGTATAATTACATACTATAGGCAAATATATATAGAAAGTATATCACTACACATATATTTTCTCAATTAATATACCATTGTTTAATTGAATTTTACTTAAATTTTTTAATAGAATTAAACATATTTTTTGAAAATGTGATTTTACTCTTAAAATGCTGTCTTAAAAACATGTTATTTAAACTAAAAATTTATTTCTTTTAAGTAGAACTGAATCTTAGTAATGAAATAAAATTATTTAAATAAAACTTAATAGATTTGAATAAAAGTCTATGATTTTAGAGCTTTATTTTTGGTACATAATTTATTCTTTTATTTCTCAATAACAAACGTTTCTTGGTCAAATTTAATATTTTTAATTAAAGAAATTTATTTATGAAATAGTTTTAGTTTTTACAAAAATTGATTCCAATACATTAAAATTCTTAAAGAAGTAGCATAATGCCATCAATAAGTAATTCAATTCATATAATTTACTGAAAATTTAAATTTTTTTGAATTTTTAATGGTAAATAATTTTTTTGATGCAATGTAGCCTATAAATGTTTAATCATTAAATGTTACATATACTATTTCATCTCTTAACGTTTTTCATAAAATAAAATAAAATAAAATTGGATGATGCAAAACTAAACCAGTGATATTAGTTGTTAAAGCTTTACTGGCTGTTTTATAACCCATACAAGTGACAACTATGTGAGAAGAATCATTATACTACAAAAACTCTGCACTCCTAATCAGATTGGATGAAATATAAATGCCAGTATTTATATAATGACAATTATATGGATAAAATTGAGTAACCAGTTACCATTTGTCAAATAGACAGATAATGTAGTGTGTCTAAGGTACAACAGAGACATCAATGCTTATAAGAATAGCAAATACAATTTAACTTTTTCATTATTTATTTAAAAAGAAACAGCAAATGATAATTGTAATTTATCTGTCTTAATGGTTCAAAAATAATAAGCTTTATAGAGCCTTCGAATGGTTTGCATGTTTATAAAATAAATATTTTTCTTCTATATAGTGTTTAAAATAAGTTTTATTAAATAATTATCAATTTATTTAGTCAAAAAGTACGCAAATTTTTAATTTCTTTGTTCATGTTATAATATTTTGAATGCATGTTACTCATGCTATATTGTTTTGAAGTATATAACATGATAATATTTAATCATAATCTGAGTTTAAAATACGTAAATGCATATGATATTCTGTGAATTGAAGACAAATCTAATGATTTATCATCTTTTCAAGTCTCATTCATATACTTTAAAATTTTTCAATCTATTTCACAATAGAAGATTTCTTAAAAAAGTGTTTAATATTTTTGAAAAACTTTAGTTCTGCAGTTCATTTTTTATTGAACTTGTTTACAAAATTTTAGAGCATATAAATAAAAGATTATATTTCTTGAAACATTAATTATGATTGGGAAATAATAGTTCTAGAAATTTCCCGAAAATAAATATTCAATATATTATTTTATTTATATAAGTGTCCAATCAATTTATTGAAACTTTTCTTATTTATTTGGCAATATTTTAATTGCAGTATCACTCGAGACATATTAAGGCCTAGATTAGATTTAATTTAATTTCTAACTGGTATTTCAAAGTTTAATATGATATTCATATTAATCAAATATTATTTTAGACCGAATATTAAATAGGATATTTTTCTACACTTTTATTGAGATTCTAAATGAAATTAAATTTAACTCACATATTTGAATAAGGAATGTCTTCACAATTTAACAATTATTAATGCACCTATAATAGTATATATCTCACAAAAAGTTTGGTCACCACTGGCGGACAGCTTACTTAATTTAGTTTAAAGCTGTAAATGTCGGTTACAAGAAAAAAACTCATTAGTGGGAGATCATTTGGACACCATTGTCGTGCAGGGAAAGCATAACCATTCCAGGAGTACTGTTGTGGTGAAACTCGGTAATTTCAGAAAAACTCTGAGGAAAACCAAGATTCGGTTTTAATAATTAAATGATAGAGACAAAGATTCAAAATAAATGTAAACGCGTGTCCATAAATTAAGGATAATTCAAGTTCAGGCAAAGAAAGAGACAGAAGCAAAGCAAATGGGAATTATTAAACAAAAAGTAAAGAGCAAAAGAGATGCTATATGTTTGACATCAGTAATAAAAATTGCGATTTTTAATCCTTGGATCAAATTTCAACAAAGAACCTATTTACAAAAATCAATATAACATGTTTGGTATGATGGTAAATACATAGTATGCGCCCAGACGATGTAATACAGACCGTACAACCTCTAGGCATGATGAGTATCAAATTATCAATCTGATCTTGGGGAATATTACACCACTCACATCAAGCAATGCTCTCCGAAGTTCCAGTAGACATGTTGGAGGGGTCGGACTGGCTACAATTCGTCGTTGGTAAATCATACATGTCATATCCTCCGATGGAAGGCATTCGTCTACAATGTTTGCATGGTGAGGACGGGTGTTGTTATCCATAAACAGAAAGTCTGCACCCATGGCGTCCCGAAACAAACATACATTCTTTTCCAGAATGACATCCCGGTAGATGTGGCCTGTCATTGTTACATTCAGAATATGCAGGTTATTTCTAGAACACAGAATAATTTCTTTCCAAACAAGCAATCCTGCACCATCGTAAAGGTGTCTTTCAATGGTGTTATCTTGGGGTAACGGGTACCTGGCCCTGTCCATAGGAAAGTCCGCCAAGAATCAGATTGAAAGCTAAACCTGGACTCGTTGGAAAACATAATACAAGACCATTTTACTGTGTCCACAATGCATGCTCTTTACTCCAGGCTAATCGCAGGCATCAGCGGTAAGTCGAACACATCTGGTGTTCTTGGAATCTGGGGAATTCCAAGTTTCTCGGATACTTTCAGCTGGGTACGTCCATATTCTAGACGGCCAACAATTCCACCACGTAAAACGTCATCCAAATGTTTTCGTTGTGCCATAACTATGTGGTTATTGCACTGAATGTCTTTTAAGGCGCTTGCGAACAATTTTACTACTTTGCAACCATTCCTTATAAACCACTCTCTTACACTCTTGTCATTGTGACATACTATCGGCACCATCTAGTGGTTTCTTGTAATTTTCATATTATTCTTCAAGATGTGTGTGATAACTCTACTTGTGAAATGTTTTTAGAGTTCAATTTCTGTGTGTTTCTGAATTATCCTTAATTTATGGAAATGAGTTGTAATATAACTTAATAATTTATTTTAGCAATTTAATAACAAGAGAAGTTCATATTTACAAATTTAATCATTCTAGATTAAATAAGTAATAAAATTTTAATTATGAAGTTCTTTTCTGACATTTACCACATGTAGTATATCATAACTTATTTTGATCAGATCTTGAATCATTAACGA
The DNA here is from genome assembly GCA_037975125.1 of Latrodectus hesperus. NCBI lineage: Eukaryota > Metazoa > Arthropoda > Arachnida > Araneae > Theridiidae > Latrodectus > Latrodectus hesperus. The sequence continues at coordinate 11,125,750 of CM075853.1, forward strand.
GAGCTCAGGCTCACCCTTTTTAGAAGTACTAGTTGCAGTTGTTTCCTATCGCCAATGGCTTCCCGTTTTCCTGTATCGATGATTATCTTTTTCAATCCACTTCTCGTCATCTACTCGTCATTTTCACTTTCCGCTTTTCAATGTGTGATTAAACCACTTAGCTGACTTACAACTTAATTGCGGTTACAGAGTAACAGGTTACAGTCTGCTCATTGAAGATTTCATTTGACATATGTTATTGTTGGATTTGTTTCTACCACAAAAGTCTGTGACTAACTTCTTCAGATGCCTCTGCTGATTGGGTTGTGGTGGTCTTGGCTGATACAAATGCTTACTGTACATCAGTAAAACAGCTCATATCTACAATTGAGAGTGACATCTATTCACTGACTTTGTAATTGCCAGCGAGAAACAATGCTCCATTTCACCATGATAACTGCTCTTGTGATTTGTGGTAGCACTCATTCCCACTAGATGGCTGAAATTAGACTCAAGATTATGGTTCTAGTGCTAGATATCTGAGAAATTTCCGTTATGTTCGGCTGAATGCACTGTTTTTGCCGTACTTTTTAATTAAACAAACTACTGAGAGAGTAAGTAGAAAATTACGAAACCAAAACAACATTTTACACATTTCACCACTGTGTTTGATTTTTTGTCATAATTACTGTGGTACTAATCTCTATTTCACACGAGGCTGATTCAGACTATGTGAAGATTTGCAGTCCCTCTGTTGATTAGCCCTTTGACATAGTCAAAAACCTTTTATTTCATAAAGTATCATATACTACTATATTATAATTAAAATTCAATCATTTTATTAATTTTACTGATAATTATTATTTAAGAATAATTATTTTGTTAATTTCTTTGAATAGTTTAAAAAACAGTATGAACATCATAAAGTTAAGTGTATATTTCATATTTCAAGAAAGAGTGAATCATTTATTTTTCATTTCTATTTACATATAGAATGTATAAATATTACAATGAAGTGTATGAAATATATTTGCGAAATTATAAGTACTGCTTTTTTTAAGGTTTTTAATTAAATTTTAATAATTATTTATAGAATGGTATAATTTGTGTAATAGAAAAATGCCATTCTTACAATAACATGTCATGATGGCAATTTACTAATTCAAAAAAATATAATGCTGTAAAACATTAAAAAATAATAGATTATACTAAAAACATTTTAATGAAAAAATTTTAAAAAATGCTTAATGTTCTAATATAAAGATTCTTTTTTTCTACTGTCTAAATTAAACACGTTGTGGCTGAGGGGAACTTAAAATATTTTTCTTTCTGGTTTTGCGAATGAAAGAATTTTACAAAAACTGAAAAAAATCTTTTGAATTACGGTTAAGTTTTCAAAATGTTGAAATCTATTTTGCGGAAGAAAAATGATTTTTTACTTAAGAGTTCTGTCATAAGAAAAAATAAAAAGTGGAAGAAAGATAAAAGTAAATAATAAATACTTGAATTGTGTGGGAAAAGCTTCTTAGTATCTGCTTTATATAAAATATTTTTTCACACATTTGTTGATTTCATTTATTCACATTTACGTCCTTTGACAAATTCATTCTTAAGAGGTAAAATGTATACATTTCAACAAATTTTATATTATCTACATGAAAAATACATTTAAGTAATAAATTTATTGTTTCAACTTTTGTCCTTTTAAATAATTATTTGTTCTATAATTATATAATAATAATTCCATAATGTAGTTTTAGTTTAATCTGGATTGCATGTGTAGCAATAAAATGATAATTTAAAAAGGTTCTGAAATTTTAGTCTAATGATTATATTGTTCTACAAAAAATGAAGTTGAGGATGTTTCAATTTTTTAAATTTAAAATGTTGAATTTGATTAATCATGAGAAGTAACTACAGTAATAGAGTATGAAACAAATTAAAATATGTAAATAATCATTCACCTTTCTTCGAATACTTCATATAACACCATATAAATCTAAATGATATATTTAGAATTTAAATAAATAATGAATTTAAACAGAGAAAATTCTTACAATTTTTTTAATTATTTCAAAAGTAACAAAAAGTATAATTAAATTTTATTTAATATAAAAAATTTCTGTAACCAAAACACTTTCTTGATTTACAGAATTCCGAAATAAATTTTTAATTTAGATTTTAAAATGTAAAAATATATAATCATATCATATTTTTACTGTAGGATATTTAAAATATAAAAAACATATGTTTTTTAAGAAAATGCCATTTCTACAGGAATCAGTTGTTTGCATATTTTTCTCACAGAAATAAATATTACACAATATAAGTGCAATTAATAAAGACTTACGCTCTATAACTTATTTATAAAAAAGAGTTTCATTAAATTAATTAAAACTCATATATGTGTTCTATGCAGATGGAACGTATTTCTTTTTAAAATATAACATATTTATTCTTGTAATATTAATGCAAAAATTGAAAATAATAGATTAATTTCAATAACACGCAATTCAATTATTTACTTCTAGAATAAATATAATAAGAAACAAATCTAGTAAACAATGTATTCATGAAATCTAATTAATTTTATAATTAATGTTTTTTGTTGCATTATTTCATAAGGAAACCAAAATATTTTTAAAATTTTATATTAAAGCATTGAGTTTTGCTTAAAATTCTGTTTCTATGTTTCCAAAATAAAACTTTTTATTTAAATTACGTTTTAATAACATACTTCAATATATTTTTGCATTAATATCATTACATAAAGTTATATTTAAATATCATTATATATCACAAGTTCACATTTTTGATTTTTCCACAAATCATTTTGTCTTTTCAAATTTTTTTTGTCACAAATCATTCTTTTAAATATCGTTGTCTGTAAAGGCATAATTTTTTTGTTTTACACTTAATTCATTTATATTTATATTTAATCTACTGTTTTATAAATTTTTTGTTTGGATATTTTTTAAACAATATAAATCTAAATTTTAAATTTTTAAGCTTTACAAGTAAGTGTAGAAATGCAGAAAGGTTGCAGATGAAGAAGTAAACTTACACTGATCACTTTCTTTGTCCAATTATGGAAGACTAATATTATAATAAATATGTTATAAACGCATTCTCCTTTTAAATATATTCAAATATCTTTAAAATAAATTTAATTAAATATTTTCTAATCCTACAACTTACATTTAATTTTTCTTTACTAGAAGGAAATATATGATTAAGCAAATATCATAACTATTGATACACTAATGTCGATTCGAAGTCTCATAAGAATGCTCTAGACGTTGATATTGATTATAATGAAATATATTTCCGTACCATAAAATTATTTCTTAAATTTCAAATTATGTCACAGCAATTTAATTGTATTGGATGCAATGTGTTGCAGTTGAGAATACATAACTAGGATAAGAATAAATTTAGAAAGTTAGATTTTTTCATTGAAATTTTCATTTTAGTATAAAATATAATTAAAAATATTTGAAGAGTGCTAAATTATTAAGCATTGTTGTTGCATTCACAATAGCAATTTGTCTATATTTTCGTAATGTTCCTGTATTTTCTGAGTACTTTATTGAAAGGCTGTGTGAGATTTATTAAATATATTATTAAAATTTAAGTAATATATATAATATATTTATTCCCTACAATTTATTATTTTTGGAAATGTATGTGCACTTAAAAATATAATTTAAATCTGCTTTTGTAAAGCGTACACGAAAACATCATAAAAATATTAAAAAGATGTTTTAAAAGCAGGTATAAATAAAATTTATTAAAATAAATTTGAAAACTACTCGCATATAAAAATGTCACCAAAACCTGAAGCAAAAATTATAAATAAATAAAATGGAAGACAAAAATGGAATCCTTGAATTGAAGTTATATTTAATTTTAAAATTAAATATTTTTATGAAAGTTTTTTATAGTTAGATAGATTTATTCAAAACATTGTCGCCAAAGCTAATTCAAGCTAATTTTTAAGGGAGAAAACTATCTTTAACTTTCAATTTAATATAATATTTAAACACTTTTTTATTCATTTGAAAAAATGTAAAAGTATTTAATATTAATAAATTATTTGTTGGAAAAGTGTATGACATTTTTTCTCTCTATGAAAACTTTTAAAACCCACTTAAATTTTTTCAAGTGATGAAAATTTCGTATATTTGTTGATTTTGTTGAAAAGGGAGGATTTGTTTTCTATTTATGACAAACAGATGAATTATTATTTTAACTTCCATTAAGTTAAAATAATAATTAATTTGTTTAATGAAAAAAGTATTTAGCAGAAGCAATCAAAATTAATTATTTATGAATTCCCATTTAAGTTGACATAGAATCAATCTACTAAATATATTCAAATTTTATGAATCTTTCAGGAAATGTGATAAAATCTTTCAAATTTAGCTTTTAATATATTGAAGCATTTTCTTTTGAATGTAGTAAGGTTTCTTTTGAATATTTTTTTTGTACAACACAATTAGTATATATTTTGTTTCAGTCATACTCGGAAAACATTAAGTACTTTTTGCATGTTATACTTTATTAGAATGATTTAATTTTAATTTTCTTTAAGAATGTAAAATTTTATTAAAAATGTAAATGTTTTTAATTTTTCAAAGTGATTTTTAGAAAGGTTCAGAGAATCTGTAGATATTTTAGTTTTTTTACAGATAATTTTAATAATATTAATCTTACTGTTAGCTCTTAAGATTATTAATATATTTTGAATTTTCATGATTCTAAATTTTTCTAATCACATGTTTAAGATATTTTCTTATTTTAAATGAATATTTATCGCAAAGTGTTTTCTATATAAATAAATAATAACAAGAGAAAAAAATATGACACAGGTACCCTGTTTCACTTAAAATTCTTGCATTTATATTTTTTAAGTCCTTCAGTATTTTGCTAAGTTCATATTGCAATACATAATATTTTACTCAATGACTTAAAACATAAATGTAATCACATCCTTAAGAATTTATGATGTAAATTAAGTATTGGAAGTCTTTATTCACAAATTATAAAGTAACAATCAATGCTATTTTCCTCATAGCTGCTTTTATCTGCCAAAAATGTTAAAATATGTCATTTTTGATGATGTTTTCATGAAATTTCTTTTAAATTCTAGACATAAAATATTAAATTTGAAGCTTTGTTTTATAAGAACACAAACACATGTCATTAAGAATATTAGAGATTTCATTAAATGCTTATTAAGAACGTGTAACAGATGTGTCATGTAGCTGTTAAACGTTTTTATAATTTTTATTATTACTACTTATATGCAACTGTTTGTTCTTAAAAATTACGTATTCAAAAGGAAGACAGTGATATAATAAAATTATTTTAGGGAAAATAGCACTTTTACATCTAATATTCGTTGCATTCATACTAATTTCAAGTTACTTAATGCATAAAAATTTTAAATGGAAGAGTTTGTAAATGTATTGTTATTTTAAGAGTCTACTACTCATTTTAAATTTTGTAGTGCGCCATCTATTAAAAACTTTAAAAATGATTAAATATTGGTTATAAGAAAAAATAAATTTGCATAAATTAAAAGAAATCAGAATGTGTATTGAAGCTTATTAATTCCTAATATAATTAAAAATAAATAAGTTCTACTGAATATAACTGGTAAGCAGATAGCTCACATAAAATATAAAAAAACACTGAATATTACTGAATCACTGTAAAATTGATGTTGTAGTTTCCCGCTTGGTTATTAAAGTCTCATAAAAAGTTATTGTTAATAAATATACAATTGTTTGTGTAATGTACCGAAATAAAACGCTGAAAAACAAATGCTAAAATTTTAAATAACCAAAATATATACCAATTTATACACATAAGTTTTATAAACTGAAACTGTAAAAACCGTAATTAATTTTAAAAACAAGCATTTCAAAGAAAGTTCTTAAAAGAATCTTTAAAAATTTTAATTTTTTGGATGGAGGGATTATAGATAACATCTGTGTGTGTGTTAAAGGAATATAGTGATATTTATAAAATTGCATCTCAGTTCATTTAGATGGTATACAGAAATACTTAATATCAGGTCACATATTAGTTTTCTTACGTTGTTAATTTAAATAAAAGAACAGCTGTAAAAATGGGCCCTTAATCCTTTTAATTTATACATCTGCTGAAAAATACCAATTTCTTAAAATATATGAAAACTCGTTTTAAATAGTACTATCGATGAGTCAATTACGAAAAAAGTATATCTTAAAAGTCTTAAGAGTGTAGAGAGCATAAAAATAAATAAAGAAAACAGAACTTATTTAACTCATCTAAAAATTTTTTTTTATCATGAAACATTTTTTGCTGACCATTTCCTTACTTTACTAAAATATCACACAATCTCTTCTTTAAGAGATGAGAAAATTGGAAAGCCATTAAAAACTTTTCAAACTTTTAGTTGAAACTAAGTGAATCTGTTTATCTATAAACTATTTTCGCTGTTTTATCATTCAGTAGAAAATGGTACTAGATATCATTTAATGATTTCAATTTACTCGTGATAGTATAAACTCAAAATTGAAATGCACATTTTAGCATAAGATAATTAACAGGAAATGAATACTTTTAATTGATGTTTTAAAAATTAAAATTGAAATAATATTTTTAAGGAAAGGTTGAATAATATCAAAGAAGTTATTTTCTTCCCTGTATAATTTTACAGTAAACTTAATGGGAAACATACAGAAAATCCGTAATTATTTTATTTTGATATATTCGTGCTAGATATATACACATCTTTTTAAAAACGCTTTTATTTAGAATATTTTAAAATTTTTAATGTCTTATTATATATAATTTTTGTTTCTTTTCAGTTTGATTCGAATATAATGCAGCTTGCCTCTGGAATATGTAGTAGTTTGTAAGATTGGTTATTTTAAAACAGAATATTATTTAAAGAAGTATAATTTTTAGTGTTATGCAACATTTATGAAACTCTTTTATTGCATTTACACGCGCGTATCAACACACGGAAATGTATTGCAGCAGCTGAAAACTATAAGTAAACCTATATTTCATCAATCCTTTTTTTCTTAAATATATCTGACAGACGATGCAAATCATTATGTTAGTTAAAGTGTGATAACGATAAAAATTTTAATTCATTATTTATCAATTATTTTTCCCGAGATGCATATGTACGCGTTCATATTTTAGTCAGGGAGTAGAAAAATCTTTATTTTAAACTATAAATTTATCCTGAATATTTAAACATATATTAATGTTAGTCTTTATCCATTTATTAATAAATAGAAAATTTAATGCTTCATGTTTATGATTTACTATATGTTATTTTGTATTTTTAAAGTTTAAAACGTTGTAAAATACTTTAATTTCATTAATTACTATTAATAAATTTATGTTCTAAATTACTGCCATATCTTAATGTAGTATTTCATGATTAATCTTAACACAATAAAATACTCATACAAAAAGTGATATGATATGAATGATTTTATAGATATACTACTTTTCACTATCACCAAATTTAAAATCAAATATCAATTCATCAAGCTTAATTTAAAATAATAATAATCATGTTCAAGCATTAATACTCAGTATTAATTAATTTTAAATGGACATGCAATAGAATATTAATTAACACGAATGAAGGGTATTTAAATTGCTTGTTGTACTTAAAGATATTTCTGATACAATATAAACAAGATTTTGCATCTAATTTTGAAAGTTTTTATTGAAAAATGTGGATTGAGAAGATTAGATGCCTTCCAAAAGAGCTACAAAACATGAGTGAACAATTTCTGAAAATGTATTTATGGATAGAATTTGTGACATATATATATATATATATATATATATATATATATATATATATATATATATATATATATATATATATATATATATATATATATGTATGTATGTATGTATATACATACATACATACATACACATACAGGTAACGGACAAAATTATTGGAATACCTGTGAAAGAATGGAATCTACCTTTGACGGACCAATAAAGGACGGGCATGCATCGCAAAAGTGTGCCTCTTGGTGATGATGAAAGGAATGGTATCAGTCTAGCATTTGGCAATGTGAGAGTTACATGAGAAAAATTTGTTTCTAATAAAGCATGATTATGTCCGACCTCTCTGACCTTAAAAGAGGCATGATTATCGGAGTTCGGCTCTATGGAGCTTTCGTGTATGGGACAGCGAACTTTGTGCATGTTTCAAGGACCACTGTATCAAGGACTCTGTCGGCATACACAAAGTAGGGTAAGGTGTCTTCTGCGAAGCACATCAGTGGCGGGAAGTTGAAGTTGTCGGACTGTGAAAGACGGATGTTGAAGAGAATATTCGCTCGAGACTGCAAGACTACACTGCCGGTGATAACGTCTGAGATAAATACCCACCTTCAGAGCTCTATATCCATGAAAATTATTCAACGGCATTTGCATGCATCTAACTTTCATGACTGAGAAGCTTTTCCAAAACCGTTAGTTTCAGCACGGAATGCATTGAGGGGAGTGCATTTTTACCAAGACCACCTAAATTGAACACAACTGCAATGGGGACAAGTCATCTGTTCTGATAATTCTTTTTCATCACTAATCCAGACCACCGGATGTGTGTTCGTGTGGCGAACACCAACAGAAGAATTGATGTTGACTACCTAAGTCTAACTGTGAAACATGGAGGTGGCTCAATGATCGTATGGGAAGCTATATCTGTCCGTGGATTGGGGCCTCTCGTTGTCTTGAAGGCGTTTCAAAGGTCATCCTTACTGAAGTTTTCTCACAGATCATCTACACCCTATGCTTCATTCTATGTTTCCGGGAGAACATCCTTTGTTCCAAGATGACAATGCTCCTATTTAGACGTCTCACTGTAGTCAAACAGTGTTACACAAGCATAATGAGGAAGTAGGACATCTAGAGTGGTGTCATCAGTCACTTGATCTCAATATCACTGAGCCTTTGTGGGATATTTTAGAAAAAAATTCATACTACGTTTTTTCCTCCTCGCACACACTGATTTCAAGGCGGCTCTGCAAAAGGAATGGCTGTAAATTCCGCCGAACGTTGTTAAAGACCTTTATTTGTAAATCCTACTTCGAATGTAAGGTTGTTATTTAGACGAATGGTGGCTGAATTCCTTATTAAAATATTTTCATTTTTTCACAAGTGGTCTTATTATTTTGTCCTTTATCTGTATGTATATATACTTATTTATTTAACATTATTCAGTAGAAATTTTAAACTTTTTAAACTGTCTTTCATAAAACAATGAAACATTTTATTTAAACATGTTTCTTTCAATGAATAATTTCTGAAATTTTTTTTACTATATTTGATTTTTTCTTTGTTAAGCACATGCTCACTTCATTTGCAAATTAATTTTAATATCAGAATTCAATTACAGATAAGATACCGATTTGCCAAGAAGCATATACAATTTATAAAACGAAAAACAGGACGTCATCAAAATTTTTAATCACAAAAATTGTCACAATGACTGCTTGGAGAATGATATTTGTTTCACAATCTATAGTTTGGAAGTATGTAACTCAAAATACTGTAAAACGAATACTTTATCTGTTACTATATGCAAGGAGAAATGAAAAGGGCATTTAATACAAAGTAAGAGGTAATTATATTAATAAATGATATTGAATATAAGACTATAATAGACAAAAACACAATTCTGAATAATAAAGTATGTTTAGTTAATCTTTAGAAGAATATGAGGCTTCTCTTTGTATCCATATAATTAAAATCTTTATTTTATTGATCTTTTTAAATTTTGCCTAAGGTGGATTGGAAAATTAATCCGTCAAATGGAAAATAACTTATATCAAAATATGTCAACAAAAAATACTTGCTAACTTAAAATAAAAATTGTATTTCAATTCAAAATTTTGTTTGTAGCTTTTGCAATGGATTTAAAACATAATTAGTGTGGAATTAAATTCCCTATAAAGTAGTTTAAATGTAGTGATATAATTAATTTAAACTATGCACAAAATTCCACTCCAGTATTATTCTTCCAAGATTAAAGTATTTGGTTCTTTTCCTTGAGTTAAAATTTTCATCTATACATTATTACTGGGAGTAGAGAAAAAATATTTCATCATTGTATTCCCAATGGTTTTAAATTTACATAATTTATATTTTTACATGTAAAGATATTTGCATTTTTTTTAATTTTTGAAAAAAGCGTTATTTTTTCCTCAGACGAAATGAGTTGAAAATCTGAGATGGAATGGTATGAGAATCCGAGTTGGAATGCTTTAGAATGAGGATATAATGTGTCCTAACTTCATAATTTAATAACATTGAAACTATATACAAAACACTAAGTACCTCATTCAATTTCATTTTAATTAATTTACACATAAGCAACATACCACCTTTTTTGATTTTAAGACTGCCTAAGACTCAGTAAATAGTAATTACTTAATTGAAGCTATTAGAAAATTTGGAATACCTGAAAAGTTTATAAATTAGTCTCCATCACTCTTAATGAGACAAAACGTAGGGTTAAAATTCAAGATAATCTCTCAGAATTTATTATTGTTTCAAATGGACTCAGACAAGGTGATGCACTCTGGCCTGTATGTTTTTTAACCTTGCCCTCCGAAAAATCATAAGACTCCAATTTTAATACTCGTGGAACTATCTGTCCAGATGTTTGAGTTAGCTATTGATATTGACATAGCTGCACGCATTCTTGAGTAACTTAGAGAGGATCCTACATCTCTAATGGCTGCAGCCAGCAAAATGCGTTTAGCAATCAATCAAAATAAAACCAAGTGCATGCCATGCGGTAATAACAGTAGCCCATATTTTGAAATTAGAAATTGCAAATTTGAAACTGTTAGCATATTTAAATATTTAAGATCAGAAGTTAATATTCTCCATAATTTTATGCCTGAGATCCATAGTAAAGTCACAGATGCTAACCGATGTTCTTTCGGTCTCAAAAATACTTGAAGTCTAATTTAATTAGAAGAAAAGCGAAGATTATGATCTACAAAATCTTAATCGGAACTACTATTACATATACTGCTGAGATTTGGGCAATGACAGAAAAAGTTAAAAGTATCATTTCTGCTCTTGAAAGAAAAATTTTTAAAAGTATTTTAGGTGTCATTAACTGTAATAATATCTGGAGAAGAAGAACTAACTCTGAACTCTATAAATCTTTTAAGGTTCTAGATATAATAAAATATATAAAGATCCAAAGAATTTTAAATGGGCAGGATACCTGTGCAGAATGGATGAAAATCGTGTAACAAAAAAGATCTTCTCGGTCAGACCATTTGACACCCGAAAAAGAGGGAAAAATAATGTAGTTTCTTTTCGTTTATGAAGGAGCAATTTTGCATTCAACCACAGAAAAAATTGAAGAGACAAACAAATTAAGGATTTTATTTATATGAATAAAAATAAAGTATTAATTTTTTCTAAAGATTTATTAAACATACTTTATTACTCAGAATTGTGTTTCAGCTTACGCTTGTCTCATATTTCTTATCATTTATTAATACAACATCCTCTTACTGTGCATTAAATAAATGGTCCCTTTCATTTCTTTTTGCATATAATATCAGATAAGGTATTTGTTTTAATGCATTATGAGCTACATATTTCCAAAATATAGGTTGTGAAACAGATATCATTGTCCACGCTGTCATTGTGACATATATAGTCCTTATTTAAAATTATAATTATAACGTACTGTTCTTCCTATCCTAAATTGTAAACGATTAACACTTCTTTGCATATCGGTATCTTAACTGTAGTTGAACTCTGATTTTAAATGTGATTTGAAAGTGTAGTAAATATGTCCTTTACAAAACGTATACATATTTAAATTGTTTTTAGAGATTATTTAGGGAAAGTAACATGCATAAATAAATTATTTTTTTACATGTGTTTTAAAATATAGCTATGAAAAATAAAGACAATTATTTCTACAGAAAATCCTGTGAATCAAGTAAGTTAAATATTTAAACATGTATCTCAAACTCCATCAATAATTGATTTCTGGAAAGTTGTTCGCCTATGTTTTGTTAATAATCAAGACATTTGCTTACCTTAAGCATTTTTGAGGGTATAATCCTGTCATTACTGTTTAGTTTATCAGAGAATTTATTTTTCAAGAATATCTTGTTATATTATAAAATTTCTTACATTTGCTTCCAAAATAATTTAACTGTGCATGAAGAAAGATGATTCAAATAAACCAAAAAATTGATTTTAATATCTTAAAAGAGAAGATGAATAATTTTGAGTTCATTTTTATAAGAAAAATTTTAATTTATTATGACGGAAAAAGTAAAACGATTTCACTGGTAGAAGCAGTTAGATAAGTTTATAATAAGCTTAGTAAATGGTTCAGATGGTGTATCATATTTCCCGATGTAAAAATTAATGAGCAAAAATAATGTTTGCAGCTTTTTTTACAGGATTTTACCAAGAAAATAAAATTAACTTTTATAATTGCGTCCAATAAATTTGTCTGTTTGAGAATTTTATAGATATTACTAAATATATGTTAATTAATTTTAGTTAAAGGGAGTTTACATTTGGTGCTGTGATTATTGATATATTTTTTTCATGACATCATGATATTAAAATGAGCTTTTAGTAAAATGCATGAAATATCAATAGCAAACGGAAACATATAGTAAAAAGAAATTATTTTAATCTGCATATTAATTCCACTTGATTTCATCCATATATAAATAAAAGCTATAAATATGTAAAATTAATACTTGCTTTCCATAATTTAATTTGAATATAAGATTTTTTTTAAGTTTGTCGATAACAGCAAATTACATTTAGTATATATAATATTTGATTAAAATTGAATATATATACAATAGGCTCATTTTTATGAATCTTTTATTTACGAATACAAACATTTAAAGAGCTTATGACTTCTAACATTAACTATATACGAATTCAGAGACAGAATGATATTTTTAATTCTCACTTATGAACTGATTTTTTGAAAAATATCTTTTTTGTGAAGTTCTTTTCTGACAAATAGTTTCCTTTCCCCTTTTTTAATCGCATATGATCTGATATTTTTCAAATAGTTTATTTGATTTTTCTTCATGAAACTTCTGAGAACCTGATTCATTCTGGAACAATGATGTGATCCTTGAAGGAAATCCAAATGTTGTGGGAACAAACATCAAAGACACTTGAATATAGTGATATTATGTGGTGTTTAATTTGACCACTATCCTGCATGAATGTGAGAACATCGAAAGGAAAAACACTCTGTAAGAGCATGAGCTCTGTTATTGGGTATTAGGTTTTTTTCACCTGAATAAACAAATTTGTAAAGGAAAAAATATCTGTTAAGAAAAACAGTGGACCGGATTTGTTGAGGAATTTAAATATGCCGTAGAGAAGAAACGAGAGTACTATTTTCACCACTTTTGATGTGGTCAGCTCAGATGAGTAAACTTTTCTGAAGGCTTCGAAATTTTCGAGACCTGTTTCGCTGAACAACTACACCAGAGCAACTACACCAGAACAACTACACCAGACACAACTACACAACAACTACACCAGTTGAACAACTACATAGAGAGCAACTTTTTGCATGCCTTTGGCTATCCAAGCGAGATTTATGGGACGATCCTTTATGGTGTTTTATTTTTTGGGGGTGTTTAACGTTATGCACCTGTTCTTGCACTTCTGGCCAATAATGGCTTGCAAATGACTTGCAAACAGAAACGAAAATGTTTATTAGTTGAAGTAAAAAAATGAAAATTCTAGAAAAAGTAGATGGAAAAATATTTAACACAACAATTTCCAAAAATATATAGAATTGCTAAAAGTAGCCTCTAAACAATACCAGCTAAAGCACAACATTTCAGAAATATTGTAGAGTAGCAAAGTATTCAAAGCTGAAAAAGCTTTTCTTACTTATCTGAAAAAAAATTACGATCATTTATTTTGATTGTAACTGATTTGATATGAAGCTTAATATAATATATTTTAAAGTGTCAGATGGTTAGCTTCAAATCTATAAAACCAGATATGATTTGAGTTTAGAAATTACTGTGGTAAAATTGGCGTGTAAAAGTTTGGAAATGGAATGAAAAGAAGGAGCTCTGAAATCATTACTGATCGAGCATGACCTAAACATGATTTCAACGCTGTGATGAGACAGGATTTTAATTAAATCTTGCTCTAAAGATTACTTAGTCTCTAAATCGACAAATGTAATGGGGTGGAAAAGAAAAGCAAAGGAATGCAGTGTTGCATGGATTCAACATAAATTTAAATCAAAATATTTATTTGCTTTTCATTAGAAACATATTGATAGTTTAGATGTTTAAAAAATGCTCAAAATATTCACTGCATAACATGCAAACATAAAAGTTTAGATTACTGAAAGCATTTAAGTGTTTTGTCTGAGAATAATATCGACGGCTTTTATTGAAATATCAGTTTAGTAAAAAATCAGATTTTAACTATCTAATACTTATTTTTTATCTATTGAATTTTCGAATTAGAACTGTTTCATTAGTTCCTATGAGCTCGTAAAATACAAAGACTTTTGTAATATTTGATATTGATTTTGTAAAAATATGACAGTTAAATAAACTAACGAGCATTTTAAGAAAAATTTCAAAATTTTAAGATATTTTTAATGTAAAGTTCTGCACACATTTCACAGTTTTTAATTTTTATTACATTAATCAAAATATATTTAAAATAATGATTATGCGTCATAGAGGGTTATTGCAAAAGTAATACTTTTGCAATATTTTATACTTGTTTAAGATGTAATACTTGTTTAAGATGTCACATGTTTAAGATTTGAAAATGTATCTGCATATTGTACTTGAAGCATAATTTGCACAAACACAGAAAAAGCTTCAAGTAATTAATATTTAGAAGTAACAAATGAGATGCAAAAGTTATTTATGTATTATAAATGAAAGCATTCATAAATTTGTTATAATTTTTTATGCCCAAAATTATATAAAAATGCATTAGGCTTACATTTACTTACATTTATTACGTTTATGGACATATGCAGAAGGAAAAACAACATCTATTAGAGAATAAATCTTATAAATTGAAAAATAGAGTCATCATATAAATAAATGAAGAATTGTAATCATTAAAATGTTTTATATATGAAGAAATAAACTTGTCAAAATTAAGAATTTCTATGCCGCTCATTTCTACAAGTTTACCCAAAAATTTTCAAAATATTCAAAATAATTTAAATGTGTACGTTAGCTAGAGCATTGTAAAATACGTATACTATATTAAAATGGGAATTTCTTTACTGATACAATTTACCATGATGACATTTAAATTTTTCAAGCGTTTTCATTTGTTTTGTTCTTTAATAACAACGTATCCATACAATATATAATAATAAAGTTCCCTCTCTACTAATAACTAATTTGCATGAAAATAGCATTAAATAACCTGTTTCTTTTTTGAGGCTTTCAAACTTATTTCTTGGTTTTCCTGATCATTCAAATTGTTAAGATGATTCTTCACACCCCTCAGTATCTACTACACTGTATCAAATTTATTCTTTAAAAGATTTATTCTTTGAATTACATGTCGTAAATAAAATTAATTTGCTTTTTTAAAAATTCTTATAAGTCTCAACAAATTTTATAGGTTTATATGGAAACAATGAAAAGCATTTTTTAAAGTTTTTAGAAACTATTATTATCAAGTTTTTTGACGTGTTCATATATGAAATGTTTTGTGTTATTTCATCAAAATATATTCATTTCATTTACTCAATGCAAATGTTTTCTTGGAAAAGATTCCATTCCAGTTTCTTTGTGCCATGTTAAAATAACAGAATCAACAAAGCAGTGTAATAATTATTCCCAGGGAGACTAATTTTTATATATTTTGCATATTTTAACAAATGACATTGCAATCATGATTTCTAGATAAACCGGTTATTAAAGAAAATTCTTATTGAATATTCCCTACAATTTACTCAATTACCTACTCTAGAATATCTCTGAAATAAATCTTGTTTGAGACTATAAGAAGAGGCAATTTTGCAGAAAATTTATCATTATATATTCTAAAAGACAATTTATAAATGAGAGTCGAACTATATTAATCACATTTTCCAGAAAATTTACATAAGTATTTTAGGAGCACAATTGTGCAACACAAAATTTTGAAAGGATTTTCTCAATAACATAACAATTCTCAATAAATACAACAATGTTGATTTTAATAGAATAATTTCATGATTTTTTCTAAATCTTTAAGAGATTAATTATGTGATGTTTATTTTAAAAAGTGTTTTATACAGCAGAATTAAAATATTGAAACTGAATAATTCAAATAAGCAACTGAGAAAAATGTGTCGCTAATAAATGAAAGCATATTAAACTAATTAGTTTTTGAACATAAGTTTCGTAGAATATTTAATTTAGGATTCCTTTTATTAACAGATATTTTGCAATTGTACAATGAGTTCAAAAGTTTCTTCTAGATCTGACAGGGATGCAATCAAAAAATAAATTTGAAAAATTAATATTTAAAAAAATTTTAAAACATTCAACTAGGAATTTGAAAAGAACTGTTTTACAATGAGTAAATAACATGCATAAAAAATTAAAAAATACATTTATGTTACATTTTTAAGAAAATCATATTAATTGATTCAACTTTTTAATTTTAATTAACTTTTATTGACATTGTGAAACATTGACATACATTAAGTAGAAAAATAACACACACACAGCCACTTACATATATATATGTGCATAAATAAAAGTATGATCAA
The DNA here is from genome assembly GCA_037975125.1 of Latrodectus hesperus. NCBI lineage: Eukaryota > Metazoa > Arthropoda > Arachnida > Araneae > Theridiidae > Latrodectus > Latrodectus hesperus. The sequence continues at coordinate 11,142,551 of CM075853.1, forward strand.
CAGTAATATATATTGTAATTTCATCAATATTTCAATAGAAAATAGTAGATAGTAAAAGTTCTTTAACTCCTGTTTAAGAAATTGCCTCTTTTAATTAATTTAATCTATAACTACATCATTATGATGCCTAGTTTTTAATAATTAAGCTTCTTAAAAAGGTGAAATCTAATTAAAAAGTTTTTATCACAGTTTTATCTTGATTGTAGGGTGTTTTATTAAAAATGTTATTATTTTACTTTATTTGAAATTGCTAATTAAAAGCATCCTTATTTTGAGGCACTAATTTTCTTATTAAGAGATATTATGTCACATGTTTATTTTTTTCTTCAATTTTTAGTTTAAAAAATAGTAAAAAATCAATTAGTATGTCTACTTATTGCACATTTTTATCAGTTAAAAATAAATTTTAGGGGTCTGAAAGTACTCCTATTTCATTCAAATAATTTCAAGTAGAGCTTAATATGAAATTAAAATGGAGTAGTCTTAGTAAACGTGAAAGAAAACGTAAGATATTACTGAAAATTTCAAAATTTCTCTTCTCAAATATGCATTAACTATATATCTCCATTTCTATTCAACATTAATCTCACTAATATTTTGCAAAAAAATTATTTCTTAAAAAATTCTGTAATTTCTAAATAAAAGTACACAACAGTTTTCAATTAAACTTACATAAAATGTGTTGTTTGATCTTTTTAATTATCATTAAAAAAGAGTTATTTTTATTTAACATGATTTTCTATTCTATGTAATTTTAAATTATTGCTTTATTTTTCAAATATATATTACACACTTTATGTATATACTTCGATATGTTAAGTCATTGAATATTCTTGAATTTTTTAACTCATACAATTATCAGGTTTTCTCAAAATAAAATTTTATTTATATTTTTAAGAAAAATAATGATTTTTTAAAATTGCAGATATTTAATTTTAATTTTTTGGAACAGGTAAGAAATGCTATTTAAATAAAAATGAATCTTCTGAAAAATTTAAACATTTTAATAAAAAAATGCTGATGTAATTTATTAAATCTAAAGAGCAATTTAAGATTTTTAAAATACTACTATGAATGTGAAAGCACTTTATATATTTGCATATTTATCCATAAAATTCATGTCTGTGTTTCTTAATATTTAGTATACTGAAATTTTCTCTCATTTTTCTGACGTAAAACTGATTATAGTTTATATACATTTCAAATGTAAAAAATTGCGAGTTTCTAACAAATGTCCATCTTCTGAAATATTTACGAATGAATTTTATTAAAAATATTTGAAAACTAGAGAAAGATTAGAGCAAAAATATATCTGAAAATTTTGTATTTCCTTTTTTCAAAACAATTCTTTTCTTCAGAATAAAAAGTAATTTCGGAGTTATTTAAAAGTTTTCACTAGTTTTTATTTGAAACAAAGTGAACATGTCATTCTCAAAATTACTTTTGGGAATTTCTTTTGTTCAGAATAGTGACTATTTGAAATCTGATGATTAAGAGTTTTCAACTAATAGAAAGGGAAAAAAAGTTATAAGCTGTTTCATAGAAAAAAAGTTTTGAAATCATGTAAAAATGAAGATAATTATTTTGTATCAAATGATAAAATCCACAAACAAATTGCGATTAAAAGCATATAAATTATAAATTTTCTTGTGTGAGTCATGCATATATTTTTATAATTGGTAAGATAATACAAATAAAGTAAATAATTATTTAAAAAATAATTCATAATAATTAATTTAAAGGAGGAAATGTTTTGGTATTTTAGAGGATTTTTTGACAGTTTTGTAAGTTATTTAAGCTTAAAATACTTCTAAACATTAGCAGTTTGAATATTATTATTAATTTCTGTCTTCTATACTTTTATAAAAGATATATATGTGTTATATATGTTTTAAGCGTTGAATACAAACAGATACTGATGAAAAATACATGTTATGAAGTTTTATCCAAAATTGCTTCACAGAGTTTTGAAATTAAGTTCACAAACAGCACTTCTGATGACCAATTTCTTGTCCTCTAGTGAATTCTATTGTTGTTACTTATGACAATTGAACAGGCCAAGCTATCTATGCCATTAGATATGCGAATTTAAGTCAGAAGAGTGCGTTTTTCCTTTAAACAAAGCATCAAGAAGGTAAAAGTACTACTTTGCTCAAAACTGCTGCGATAGATGCACCAACAGAGGATCCACTCCATCAATTTTGACATTGGTCTGAAAGGGGTGTTGAATCCTATTTATTCCATTCGTGAGAAATCTCCATAAATAATCGCTATTATTTAAATCCGGCCTGCAGTTTTTGACATTGTTCCATGACTTTTTCTGCATCTAATATAATTTAAGTATGTCGTTTAATGTATTTATGTCGTTTTAAGCAATTTAAAGACGTTAGCAGTTCTATTACGACAAGATGTATCCTTCAAGGAAAATGACACGCTTTAGCAACACTGTGTGGCCACTTCTCCTCTGATCATACCTTCAATGAATATCAGATTAATTATAAAGTGATAACTTGACCAAAAAATGTTCTTTTCTGTTCAAAATATGAAGGACATGTTTTTTGTTCTGGGATATTACTTCAGTTATCCTCTAATTGCTAATTATTTATTACTGATATTCAAATACTCACCTGGATTATTAATATAAATGCTCTTATAATAAGTAAAAGTTATATCCCTACAGTTGAAATCAGGAATTAAATAATTTTCTATTATGTTTTCGAATAGCATGACATTTTTATTTAGTTTATGTCGATGCAAAGAAATCAAAGTTATTGTAAGGGCAATTTAATCGCTAATCGTATGTAGATACTATACTAAAAGCTTTATCATTTCTCCTGCTTCAATCAATTTAATTTCTTTCGTTATATGAATGGTAATTACAGACATTGCACGAAGTGAACTACCTGTTAAGCATTTCTGGCGTTTAAACAGAAGTATATGGAATAGAGAATAACAAGCATGCTTTTCTGGTAAAAATCATTTGAAATATATTTTCGGGACAAATTCCAATGATGCATTTTTGTATTGAATTTTTCTTAACAGTAGGGGTTAAACCCTAAGGATTGTACCCTACTATTGGAAGAGTTTTGATTCTCATATGCAACCAAACATTTTCCTTGATGCATATTTTAATTTTTTCTATGAATTTGAGTAACTGTTATCTGTAATTATCTTCGATATTTTGTTTTATAGCAGGTTTTTCCATTTAATCATGTATATTTGGAAAACATTTTCTTTCTTTGATTCACACTTCAAATTTTTGAAAAATGATATTTTAGTTAATTTAGCTACAATGCTTATTTTGTAATATGCAAAATATTTTTCTCCCACAATATAATAACAAATGTTCCAATTGCTTTTAAGTATAATCTATCAAATGAATCTTTAATCCATAATTCATACAATATGAATATAAATTTGATTCCTAACATAAAAATTAACCATGCATACTTCTTTAAGGTTTTTTACTGATTATCTCATGGGATATTTCTATACTTTCCTTATTGACTTAAATATTGAAAAAATCTAAAACAAGTTATAATAATATGAAAAGTACAGTCTACAAAGCAGTGTAATTTTGTGGAAGGTAGGAACCATTTAACATTAAAGATAAGAAAATGAGAAACGTTTTTTTTTCAAAAAAGTAAGCGTTATGAAAAATGTGTCTAGAAAATGTTTGTGGTAACACAAATTCACTTTTAATCCTTTAAAATATTTTCTAAAAAGTGGATTTTTCAATTTATTTTCCTAATTTTTCTTAATTGGATTTGAAATTCAAAGTAATGCTGATATACCATAATTTTACTTACAATTTAGAAAAAAGTTTTTATTATTTAGGAATTAAATAAGTAATTTTACAATTATCTGGCTTTTTTCCCTGGTTTTCAGAAAAAAAACAAAAAGTTTTTCATCGTTAAATAGAGATAAATTAAGCTATTTTATTATACTACTACTCATAGGAATTTGATAAAATGAGATATAAATAATTCAAGTAAGTAATTATATCACATTATTAGTAATTATATCAATAAATTATATCAAATTTCACGTTTAATAGCACCTTAATTCAAGTCTTTGGTGATAATTCTAAGGCATGATAAAGTGTTCTTCATAAAAATAAAAATGAAGATAAAATAATTAAAATAAAGTATGTATTTTTTGTATAATGTTATCATATGAAATTGCATTCGTGACTCAATGAATGGAAGGAAAATAATTAATAGGATAAAACGAATTTAATAAATTGAAATTTATATAGAATTTTCCCTTATATGTATTGTATTTACTTTTATCATCCTAACATTTTATTTTTAAAAATACATAAAAAAATGTATAAGTTTAGTTCAGTTTTATATAAACTATCTTTATTTTTGTTCTATATAGTTAAGACTGTTAATTTAAGAAGAAAATATGTATCTAGTATGATTTCCTGCGTATGTTTTATTAATTTTAGTATTGTTCTTGACCTCTTTTCATTACTACTAATGTGAAATCTTACATTATTTAGAAATTGCATTTAGTATCTTAATTTAAATGAAGTTTTCTTTTAAAATACAGCAGGAAAATAAAATGTATTCTGTATGAAAAATAATAATTTGTAACGTCACCAATTTATTTTAGAGCAGATGTTTTAAAATTTAAATTAAGTAACAGAATAATACTAAAACTGTTGTTTAGTTTAATAATATTAATGATTAATTTATATTTTACATGAATTCAAGATAAAAAGAATTATTTCTTTCTTATATCTATTTCTCTTCAATTTTTTTGCTCTGAAAAATTGTAAGTGTGACATGATCTACTCATAATCACAACGTCTCCAAAGTGAAAGAAATTATGGTATGCAGAACAGTTTTTATCAGATTAATTACTCATTTAAATTGTCACTTATAGGATTTTCACACAAATAATTATAATATATTTTATCATGAATGCTATCATTAATAACAATTATTTAAAATTATCAAATAAGTGTAAAAATTCATTTTTATCTCAAACATTAATTATATACTATTTTCCCTTTATTCTTAAGTTTTCAATTGTTTTGATATTCTTACTCTCAGAAAAATCAATCTTATAATCAATAATAACAATAATATTTGTAAGGAAAGTGCATAAGAAGTTGAAGTCAGTTTTCATTTGCTTACATAAAATCAGCACTTATTTGTTACATTAAAACTAAATATTATGTTTTCCACAAATATCTATATGGAAATTTAAGTGACGGTCTGCTCGAAAAGCATTTAGTTTATTAGGATGATGTTATGAAATATATATATATTATAAAACAGAGGTGTTCATTTGACTAATATTTTAATATTAAATTATTGAAATCTGTTTTCAAAATAAACTGTGATTTTTATTCTGTTAAGTAGATTTTCTTACTTAGAAAATGGTTATCTTTCACTTCAGAAATGCATAGCTGCATACAAAGGAAATTAACAATTATTTAATTAAAAAGAATATGAAAGGAACTAAAAAGATGCCAACATTGATAAAGGCAAGGATAAATGCAATGTAATTCTGAACTACTGAACAGGAAGAATCACTGAACATCTATTCGTATCATGCAGTACTTAATCACTAAATGGTCAACTGCACTTTAAAAGTTCATGAGTCGTAAACTGCATCTGCTTAAGAATTTTATTTGCTGTAACTAAGGACATATTAGGTTGTTATTCTACATTAATGAATACAAAATTATTTTGACATAACTGAGGTATAATAATTTTTAGTTAAATTAAATTTGATATTGATTACATATTTTTAATAAATATGCATACTTATTTACACGTTTCATCAGCATACTTTTTTAAATCTAGACCACATTTTGGGTTCTACCATTTCGTTGAAATCGACCGGGTGGGAATCTTCGAAGTTTCAAAACAAAATTCAAGCAAAAGAACCCTACATACTGCCACCCTCAGAGGCATTATTTCCTTTGATACATATTGCGATGACGGTCTATTTATTGTGCTTCAGTTACTTTTTGTAGACAAGTTGTATTTTAGATTAAGTCGGTGTCCCAATACCTTCTGATATTGGTAACGAAGTCGAATCTACGAAACTACCACTATCTCTACACTTAGTTTGTGAAAAACTTTATTATTCTTTTGGTATATCAATTTGTTTCTTAAGCCTATTTTGTCAAAAATGTTTATGTATTTAATGTACAAGAAGTCGAATCTTAATTGTGTTCATAGAAATCATTGACATATGGTTATTTGTACAATGTTCAAAATACGTTACTTTGTTTTGTTATTTGTACCTCAACAGTGATTCATTGTAAAATAATCAACTTTAAACTGAAGACCGGGTTCTCTAGTTTACCGAAAGCTCCAATCTGATTATCTGGCCCTTTATGACAACTTTTTGTACGTGGAGTGAAATTGGACAATGACCTATTTTTAAAAATAGAATCTCAACCACTTCAAACAGCTGCGCCCGAAATAAAAATCTAATGTAAGATATTTCCAAGTCAAATATAAAAAAGCGAATTTAAATTTAAATATATAATTAAAGGTAAAATACTAACCATATGTTAAAAATGGTAAGCACAGTGTCAGGAATATTATTCATTGTGTGTTCAAGATGGTACAAAAATAAAAGTTTTTATAATTTCAGTGAATTGTAAAAGCCAATAAGTGCTGAAAAATATATTTTGAAATATAATATTTTTTAATATTAAAAATTATTTAATTTAGATGTTTGACTTTTATATGAGATACAGTTCGAATTTCAAATTATATTATCTATAGTAAATATCTTAATAGTGATTTAAAGTTATAAGACATTTCGTCCTTTCTATACAATATTATTTATGAATTACTTATTTCTTTACATAAAAATCATAAAATTCCTTTTATCAGTACTTAACTGTTCTGTTATTATTTAAGCTAGGTTTTAGAAAATGATGATTAAAATAGCTTGACATTTCTAGTATCCTGAATTTTTATCTTGAAAATTCTGTTCTCAAAATAATCTTTAAATCAAATAAAATTACATAAATATTAAAAAAAAATAATCCACATCTGTTTCATAATATGTTTAAAAATATATTTTACATTTATTAACTTTCGAATGTAAAATTTAATAGATATATACAAAATATTATAATTGTCGTATTGAAAGTTCTTTTTTCTGCTGTTCTTTTGCAGCTTAGTCAGCAAAATTTATTTCATGAAATATATGCTTTTTAAAACAATTTTCTTTGTATGTTAAGGTTATTTACTTCTATTTTTTAAAAATAATATAAGTTCATCTATTGATCTTATTCTTTTATCATTTGTAGTTAATTCGTAATTTTTATTTTCTTATTTCATATTAACATTTAATTAGAGGAGATTATGACTCAAGATATTAAACATTAATTGAATTTGTGAGTGATTAGGAAGAAATTTTTTCTTCTCTAAATTAGCATTTTCCACAAGATTTCCTTCACATTCTCTATATTTCCTAATCCAGTACAAATTAACTTAAGATTATAACAATTACATTGAAATAAGTCTAAAGTACTTAATGCACTTTAAATACAATTTACATAATCTCCTCAATTACGTGGATTTAATTGCATTTACATACTATTATTAAAAGCTTAAGAGATTCCACAATTCATTGTGTTGAAATTAAGTCAGTGGAAAATTCATTTCCTGGGAGAAATCAGCTAAAATTTGCTTCTTCAATAAATGCATAATTCATTAATTCATCATTGAATAGTAAAGGAGTAAAAATACAGAAAAAACGAAAATTCTAATTAGAACTAAATTTAGTTTTTTTGACATCAATAAATATATTGATAATGAATTAGAAAATAAGAGGATTCAGTTTTCTCCAAGATTCAGTTCCAAATGAATATTTAAAAATATTGAAAGAGTATTATGTCCGTGTTTCTACTTCATTAAATCCAAATGATTATTCAGATTTAAAACCTAGTTTTGATAACCAACTTTGTATTTCAAGCTAAATCATTTTATAATATCTAAAATATTTAGACCCTAATTCATTTTTGAAAGCAACCATATGCAAAACAAACTCTGAATTTGCATACGTTATCACTTTAAACATTATTTATAGAAAAATAAACGAGAGAATTTTTAAATTATTGCCACAAATTAAGGAGCTTAAAAATGCTACAGAACGCATTTTTATCTTCACAATTTCCTTTTTGACTCAAAGTCATTTAAAACAGACGAATGAGATGCTCACTAGATCCATCAATTATTTCAATTAAGATAATATGATTAAAGTATTACTTATGATGATTAAATATGATTAAAGCATCCTACATCTTCCACATTTAGACTGCACACTCAAATTTTATTCAGTTAAATCTTCACGATTTCATATAAATTAACTATTTACAGGGACTTTTTTTTGAATTTGAAAAACTTATATAACTTGAGAGAAAATAACTTTCTATCTGCCAAATATGAGTTGCATAGATCTATTTCACGCAATTTATGAATATGTTTAAAACGCATTGGTTTTTCTTCCATTTTTAATGAAATCTAACATATTTTACACGTAAAATACGTTATATATTCAAATTTATCTTACTTTTGCATTCGATGTTAACGAAACTTTCAATGTTCTGAGAAAGCCAGAGAAAAAAAAAGAATCAAGTAAATTACATTTTTGTTTTCATGAAGCCGATTTACATATTATGTTTCTTGCGTTTTTTGCATCGTTCATTTTCTACGGCATTTTAAATGAAAAAAAAAACATACAGGAGTTGTCTTCTTTTCTCTTATATATATATATATATATATACCTTCCATTTAGTTTTTCTTTCATTTAATTACTATAATCAACTTTCTCGTCATGCACTTTTTGTTTTTTGATTGAATATTTAATTTGAATAAATTATTTAAATTTAATTATAAATAACTATTTACTTAAAATTTATTTATTTAATACAACCATATAAATACTATATTTTATAAAGCAAAAAATCTATTTATTGCATTAAAATCCTAATTATGCATTGTTCTTATAATGTTGATTAAATATTTTTCAAATTTTTCAAAATATGTCAACAATTTAACTTTATGAAACCTCAGCATATATAACTATCATTTATTTTTTAGGAAAAGGAACAAGCAATTTGTAAAACAAATGTTCGCTTTTTTAAGTGTTTTTTTGTATTTATATAAACATTAACTTATATAAATAATTAAATTCTCAAACTCTTTTTTAAATATTTATTTCAGATAATGAGAAATAGTTAATAACATAGCAATATAATGATTATTCTTAATTACAATTTATCCACAGTAATTATTTTAACCAAAACATTTTTTCTACATAATAAGTAAAAGGTAAAAGAATAGAATTTATTCATTATTTCATTTCATCTTAACGAAATTAATTTTTAGCAAGAAGTAAACAAAGGAAGTAATAAAAGTTTCATTTCTTCAAGTTATCAATTAACCTCATTGATGTTTATGATAATTAGATTTTATTTCTTATGTTAAGATATTTATCATACCATTAATCTTCTGGAGTAAATTACTGATCTAGTTTATTACCAGCATTTCATCACTGACATTTTAAAAAACTTTTAAGGTATTCAGAAATTATTAATTATATTGCAATGTAATCATCTTGTTCATTACACATATTTATTTCCGTAAAATTACTTAAATAGTGATTTTAAATGTAATAAGTTATTGTAAATTGTTATTTATTATTATTTATTCAATAAATTATTAACAATTATAATTTTATTCAATGAAACTTAAATGATGTATTCATAAAGCTCTGCAAATAAATGTTCTTAAAATGTAAGAACTTGCATTTAAGTACTTAAAAAGTAAGCTCAACATTTAAAAAGAATGTTTTACTTTGAAGATTTGCTGACTTTGTATGGTACTTACTGTTTTCAGCAGGACTTTTCTATTTTTTAATATAAATATACATACATAAATATAATGCAAGAATCTGGTAATGAAATAAATTATAGTTATTCATTATTACTTTATGAGAATAATAAATTTAATTATTTCATATAAAAGTGGATTGAAAAATAATAAAGTTTAATTGGAAATAGTAGTCGGTTTAATATATTCATTTGTATCTAAGAACCAATTGCCTAAAATGATATTTCTAATTTAATATTTGCGTATAATTTATTATGTTAAACACATATCAAACTAATTAGATAAAAAGCAATATAAATATATAGTTTTAAAGTTGAGATATGCATGGGAAAGTAAGTAGACAGATATTTTTTCAACGCTTGTATACTTAAAATTATGCTGATATAAAATATATAATTTTAATAATTAAGTAAACAGAATAATATTTTCTGTAAACTTTTATGTTTCATTAAGAAATACGTCATCGAATCTGATATCACATGGTAGATTAATTGGAAGAGCATCTTACTTCATATTTAAATTTCACGGCTTTTGAATCAGATACAGTTAATGTAATCTGTGAATTAAAAAAAATATATTCATTCAATTTTTCAAGATAAAAGCTAAATTATCAGAACAATTAAAATTATAAGAGCACATTCAAAATTAAACACAAATGGAAAATTTTATGAATTTATGAATCATAAGCTGAAACATGCTTATATTTTTAGAATATATATATATATATATATACATATATATATGTATATATATATATATATATATATATATATATATATATATATATATATATATATATATATATATATATATATATATATATATATATATATATATATATATATATATATATATATATATATATATATATATATATATATATATATATATATATATATATATATATATATATATATATATATATATATATATTATAATTTATATTAATTTTTGAATCAAAAGATACGAGGAGAATTTTCTGATTATGGATGACATGATGCATATTTAGAGATTTGGTATTTCATAATTTACAGAAATATATTAAATTATTCAAGGATCATTAAGTTTTCAGAATATTAATGAATATTACGTACAAAATTTTAGAGCGTTTCATTGATTAAAAATAAATCTTTAGTAAAATTCTCTTTACAAAATATAGGGCTTATGGAACTCTAAATATTCATTTTTCTCCATGAAAATGTTTTTGGAATAAGTTAATATTTCGTAGATAATTAAGATACTGAAACATTTTTTCACTACTAGAGTCTTTATTGATTAAAAAAGGTATTTAATAAATGATAGTAAGAAAAGTTTTAAATAATAATTTTTAGCTCTGGGAAAAATAGTGAATCAAAATATGATATAAAAAATCTACAATTATCATTTATTTTTATCCAAAGATTATTTTAATTAAGAAACAGAGTTCGAAAATATCTATTTATCTAAAAAGTATCATAATTTATTCTTCCCATCGAGTAAAAAACTTGCATATTTTATCAGCTTTTCTTAGTTTATTCATTTATTAGAAGAAAAAAAATGAAGCGTTCTGGAAAGAAGTTTTATTTTTAATTAAAATCAAAATAAATAAATATAGTGAAAAGAAATCAGGTGGTTAGGGAATAAAAAACATTTTGTTAATTTAATATCAAATGGAAACATAAATAACGTGAGCTGCTTAATTTCTTGAACGTTTGAAATTATATCTCTAGCTACTGGAATTATGTTATTTTTTCTACAAAACAATGCCATAATTTATAACTTAAAGTTTTATAAAATTAAAATAAGTTATTTACTAACCTTATTGTTCAGAATTTATATATTTGAAGAATTCATAAAGTTAATTCCATTTCTAAACTCAAAATATCATTTCTATTAATCTTACTTAGAAGAGTCATTTATTAAACGATTGACAAATAATTACAAACTAATTAGAAATGAATACGAACGCAGTTTATAACGCTTAAAATCAAATTACAAATGTTTTGACGTGAATTGAATAAAAACATTAACAAGAGATATCGAAATTCGCAATATCTATTGGAGGCAAATATATTGAATTGTATATAAGTATTATCAATTTATTAAAAAAAATATAATTAATTTCCTTTCTTTACATTTAGATATCTTACTTTGTAAGCAATTAAAATAACTTTTTTTCACGAAAACGGGAAGCAGAGACACCTAAGTATGTAATGTGAAATAAACAAACAATGCCCCAAATGCAGTTTCCAAAAAAACAATCCAGACAACCAATCCATTTTATACAGATGTGAATCAACCCTTACATTTAACAATAATTAATATTCATTTAAATCTTGAGTTCAATCGTTTAACTATTCTACCAAACTAAATATAGAAGTCTCATCAATGCAACACAAAGTAAATAAATATTTGCATACATGTACTTGCTTTTACAAATATATATTGAGAAAGATAGGGAAGAGTGGAAAAAAGAAGTAAAGTAAAAAATAGTTTACTGATTATATTTATCTCGACAATATAACTATAATTATGTGTAAATAAATTAATCAATTACTTTTCACTAAACGTAGCTTTGAATTAATATACCAGAACGTTCACAATATGAAGTAAGTAAATTTTTTTCATCATTAGGAATTTTTTGAAAACTTTAATACATTATTATTTGAATAATTTTGCTAGTAATATCTTCTGCGTAAGAAATTTTTATATTAATAAATGTTTCAATAGAAATTTAACAAAATTTTTGACACAAATGCTTAAGAACAGTTGTTTTTATAGAGAAATAAATCATCGTGGTATAATAACAAAAATTTTTTTAATCAATCAATTGAAAAAATAATTTAAATAATCTTAAAAATGATTAAATTTAAAAAGTTATAAAAATTTTCACAATTTAATATTTGCTGCGGAATAGCTTTATTGTATATAAGTGATTATCATGTGTAATATTGTTTTGATATAGTTATTAAAATATTCCCAAGGAGTTATATTAACAAATTATAATATTTTTGCTTCTTTTAAATTTTACAGAGAAGTTTTGTTTCAATCAAAATAATGTTTGTATCAGATTCTAAAAGTACGCATTTTTTCTGTCTTAAGACAGTATTAGTATGAAGAATATTGAAAAGAATAACAAACATCGCGAATAATAAAAACACTCGTATTTAAATAAATGAAATTCAAATAACAGTTTCTAAAGTTTTTGTTAAATATTTTGGTTACACTAGTCATTTTAGATTTATTATTTTTTCCTATATTTATTTCTTACTATACCTAAAAATTGAAGAAAAAGAGGAAAAAATAATATTATTTTAGACAGATATACAATGTTGTTTGTTTGCTTCTAGAATAATACACAGAATAAAACAATTTGCTTACAGAGTAAAAACAAATTGTGCAAAAATATTTTTCAATTTTTGAATGAAAACCTATGGAATACATAATTAATCTTTATTGCCTCTAGCAAATATAAACTTTTTAAAGTAATCGGTTCCTTAAGTCTAATAAATTTATGAATTAATTATTTATTTTCAAAATAATCAATTAATTCAATATAATTCCATTAATTCTACATAAATATAACTAAATACTTCACTTTAATTAATAAAAGAACATAAAAAGCTTACTAATCAAACTGTTTAATGAAATATTAAATACCGCGTTTCTATACTAAAATATTGCAAGTAATAATATTTGATCAACTATATTTACATTGTATATATATTACATATCACTATATTTACATTGTATATATATATATATATATATATATATATATATATATATATATATATATATATATATATATATAATATATATATATATATATATATATATATATATATATATATATATATATATATATATATATATATATATATATATATATATATATATATATATATATATATATATGTATATATATATACATATAGTATAATTTATAAAATTAATAATCAAATATTAGATGGAGAATAATGCATTGAAAATACCAAATGGAAAACAATAGATTAAAAATACGAAATATAGTAAACAGTTGGGAAAATTTTCAATACATATTTTAAAATTTCAAAGAAAATAAAAAATGGAACGGGGTGTTGACTACATTGGCACAAAGTATGGCTTTCCTGCACTGTCCCAAGATATAGTCTCAAAAAGAAGCCAGCACACCCCAAAGCCCCACCAAAAGGTTCAAATCAAAATATCAAACCAGAGTAAAAGAAGTAAAAGTTAATCTGAAATATATAAGCCAAAATCCAATGTTGCCAAAATACATTTCATTTATAGTAATCAAAATTAAAATTAAATCCATATCCAAATCCATATCTCCATTTCCAAAATACGTTTCAACATATTTAATAATTAACTTATTTAATTAAAACAACTTACTTATTTAAAAGCAAATTTAATAATTATTAGTAACTTCCTTGGGCCTGTCTTTCAGAGCAAAGTTTTGCGAAAAAGGGTTTAATATTAGAAATAGACACTCTCAGTTCTTTTTCTATATTTAGCTAAGATCTATATTTTGTGTGTCTTTAAAAAAGCCACAGCAGAAAATCCAGTTTCACAATGGTAAGATGTTGAAAATGGTAGTAGAATGCGAAATGCCCTTATTTTTAGTGCAGAAAACTCATCATCTACTCCTGCCCAAAATTCAAAGAGTGATTTATTACTCAATTGTCTTTTGGTTTCGCCGCTTGCCGTGAAGTCTCTGAAGGTTTCATCTTCTTCAATTGAGAGTCCTTCGGAAGTAATTTGAAATGGATCCCTCACCCACTTGTAACTTAATATCAGTTTGTCGTCAGCAGGAATGTACTTTTTAAAATTCTTTGCTAGCATTGCCAAATGATTTTCACAATAGTTACAAAACCAACTTTTACGTGTTTTTCTTCAGCGTTGTAAGTTTTAATACAATCATTCAAGTTTGCAAAAATTGTTAAGTTTTCTTGCTTTAAATTTCTGCTAGAAAATTAAAATTTCCTACAAAAAGAAATAACTTTATCAATCGTATCCAATATATGTGTATTTGCACCTTGCAGTTGAAGATACAAGTTATTTAATTTCTAGAATGTGTCAACCATAGAGCTGAATTTCATCACATATAAACTATCGCGAAAATTCTCAGTTTCCGGTCTGTTTTCCTCTTCTAAGAAAACGGTGATTTCTTCTCTTAATTTATAAGCACGTTGCAAAAACTTCCTCCGTGATAACCATCTTGCTCGCAATAAAATAATTAACGCTTAATGTACTGCACTCATGTCTTTGCAAAGTGCGGAAAAGATTCTTTATTTCAGGGGTCTCATTTTTAAATAATTTACTACAGATACAACCGTAGTTAACACAATATTCAAACCAGGACTCATTTCTTTGGAAGCCAAAGCTTCTCTGTTTTTCATGCAATGTGTCTAGACGCACTGTGGCTATTTTTGTTTAACAAGGGCTTGACTACTTTGGAATCTTCCAGGCATAGAACGAGCACCATCGGTGCATATTTCGACTCAATTTTTCCATTCTATCTTTGCCTCGTTCATAAAATCATTTAAGATAGCAAATAATGCGAATGCTGTTGCTTTGAGTTCTATTGGTTTGCAGAAAGGTAATTCTTCTACTACTGACAAATCATCACATAATCTATCATAGGCAATGAAAAGAGCATCTTTATTACTATCTGTTGCCTCATCGAGTTATATTGAAAACAATTCGTCACGCAACTTCGACAAAAGCTGACAGTACATCTTCATCTATATCAGTAATTCGACGAGCAACAGTATCATTTGAAAGAGGTTTAGACTCTAATTGTTTTGCAAAATTATCTTCCAAACATAATTTCTACAATCTCAACAGCGGCGGCTAAATAGGCTCTTCACCAATGATGTGAGGCTTTTTACATCGGGATATTTTATAAGAAACTTTGGAAGAGGCAATTAAAGCTTTTTCATTTACAGACAAAGATTTTTTAAACAATGATTTTTGCTTTTCCTATGATTTTAATTTTAATTCGAAAAATTTTCTGGGTTTGTTTACGTACTCACTATGAAGCGTTTCCAAATGGTGTTTAAATTTATTAGGTTTCATGCTGTTTGCCGCAAACATTTTTGAGCTAATGATACACAGGGGCCTTTCTTCTTCATTTACTTCAGTACCAGTGAACCCAAAATTTAAGTATTCTTGAGAATATTTTCTTGATTTTATTTTCGGAGCCACGCTTGTCTGTATACTTGTTGATGCTTGTCTATTGTCCAATGCTCGCTTACGCCCACTTAAAAATTTATCCATGATTTTGCATAAGTCTGCTGCCGTGAATATTTAATACGGTGAATTGCAATTACATGAAAATATATTTAATAAACTTAACATGAAAATGTATCCAGAATATATTCATCAGCGATAGAAGGATACACTAGAATGAGATTGTCTGGAATTAAAATTGGCGTCATAGAACTTTCTCCTTCTCCCTATGAGAAAACATTTGTTGACATCTGCTCACGCTCCTAATTTAACTTTTAAGCTGACCAGACATATTCCAGTCAAATCGAAACTTCTAACGAAACCATGAGAATGCCCGACATGGCGGACGCAAGAGCAATAAAAAGGCATAGGATTCTTGTTTTTTCAATGCTGAGGATCGGTGTTGCAAAATGGCAATAAATTTCCATATTCTCTCTAATTTGTAAAGTTTAAAATCAAAGTTGTAGTGTAGGTTTAGCTGCAAAATACTAGAAATGCATTATTATTTTATTCATTTTAATGTATGCGGTGGGGAAGAGGGGCGTGATGAAAATTGTGATTGAAAATTGGGCCGTAAAAACTACAATGTTGAGAAACACTGAATTAACACAATCCGTGCAAAAGATATTTTTCTATTATTCATACATAATAAAACATTAACTCATAATTTAATTTCAAATACAGCTGTAACAACTAATTTCTAAATAATCTTTTTCCAATACGTAACCATTAATGTCTCAAGGAAAACGTCGGATACACTAGATGCATGCATAATTTAGTAGAAAATTTCTCCTGGGGAAAATGATAATTTGTAATCACTTCGATTAAGAAATTGTTATGCCTTCTCTTCATGTGGAGTTGGCTTGTTTCCTACCAATAACATAATTATGAGTTACTTAATATTTTAAATGAACTGAAATAATATGCAAAATCAAATTTTTAAGTTTAAACTCTCATATTTTGACTCTAAGTTTTAAATAATTAATACGATAGATACACATAAGAAGAAAATTTCATTCTTCAAATTATTTTAAAAATTCATGATATTTAAATATTTAATGTTTTAGTTTTTAATTTTTTCTTTACAATTGCTTATGTTTATTTAAGCTATTTCATAAAACTAATATTTCTGTATAAACTTAAGATCATTTTTTTGTCAACTAAAATTAGCAATCATAAAAAATATAAATTAAAACCAAAATATAGGAGATTATTCTCCGATAATATGCATATGATATTATTATACATGATTCCTAATTTTCTCTAAATTTGATAATTTTAAGTTACTTCTTAATTATTTTCATCGAAACATAATAGGTGATCATTATGATGACAGGGATAGAATTTATAATCGGTACATTAAGGAAGATGTGTAAAATATAAATATTAAATTTAATTGTGAATGTAAATGAATTATTATTTTATTTATTAATATTAATTATTATTTACTTTTTCATTATATATAATAATAATAATAATATTAATAATTAAAATTTTTTGTTTAAAAAGACAAACTGCTTAAAATATGACTATGGTGAATATAAAGAAATATGTGAAACATGTCTGTTAACATTTATTTCTAAAATAAAATTTTCAATTGTAAAATTTTTACTGTTTACACAATACCCTCAGAAGAAATAATATTTTGCATCCAACATAGAAAATGAAATCATATTTCACCTCAGAGAACACAATGGTGTATAATGGAAATATGCATTTCGCAAAAATTGATGCTGCTGGTAGTTATTTATAATTTACATTATACATGATATGTTTTGATTTAAAAGGTAGTATAATGATCTAAATAACTGTATTTTTAATTACCATATTCATGATTCTATGCTAAAAGTTTTCTATATTTAAAGACAAAAGCAAAAAAATTGGACTAGACGGAAATTTGGTGTTACGAATTAAACTTATAATCACATTATTCAAATTGTTCAAAATGATTTGATATTTGTCTGCGAATTAAAGTAAATTCTTCTAATATCTGCTTATGATAAAAGCTACTTTTATTTTAGAAAATATAGGAGGATTTCAAACCATTTTTAAATGAAAACAT